>BQNB010002533.1:102500-123817 GCA_026074375.1 Tanacetum coccineum
AGACGGCGTCAGATTGTACGACCCAGCCCAAGATCTAGAATATTCTTATCACGACGGCGTCACGATTAACACGCGACGCCGTCGCAACGATTTTCCTATAAATACAAATCCATTTTTAGGGTTTTAGGTGTGTAACTTTAGAGTAAAAGAAAGGGACGAAACCTAGTTCGTTTAGCAGTTGTTAGGGGCGATTTTAGGGCCTCAAAACCCTATTGTACTCTCTTCAATTCATGTTTTAATCAATTAAGATTATCTTAATCATTCAATATGTCTATATGTTGTTTGATTCATTATTGTTCTTGCTTTACTTATAACATGCTTGGCTAAACCTTCTATTGTGTTTATTTATGATTGTATGAAACCTAGGATGTAGATCTTAGTGGTGTTGCTTCTTGTGATGAATATGCATGTTAGGTCTTAGAAAACTAGCTTTTGTCTGTATCGCTGTTGATATGTCTAGGAAAACATGATTATGTAGAAAGGATACCATTGGGTAACAGTCTTCATACTACCTTACCCCTTATATGGTTGATCCACTCTTAATATATTTCAAATGCATTTAATATACTCTTAGGGGCCTTGTAATAGTCTTCATACTACCTTACTTGTGCGTTGCCTTAACGGAATATTAAATAGACGGCGGGTTCATGTAATTCGTTCATGACTTAGGAAATAATTACATAGATCATCACAAGTGTGACAAAGCAACAACACTAGGAGAAACAATCTAGGGAGTAATACATGATTAAATAAACACAATCTTTTATTATATTGTTATCACCAGTAGCATAGTTTTTATTTAGTTTAATAGCTAAAACCAACCAAACCTCTCAAATATATGATTTACCTGCTTTCCTATAAACATAAAAATACAAAAAGAATCTTCTCTCAACCCTTAGAATTATGTTAGACTGTGATCAAGCCTTCCCAACCTATTCCTCTAGAGAACGATAACAACCCCTAAGTCTTGCCTATACTACACTACAACGGTTGGGTACACTGCCTAGGTAGTTGTAAAACTTCTTGTAGAAGTCCCTTACGACAACCGTAATAGTGTTCCAGAATTGATGCATGTATACTTCAAGGACTTCAGCAATGATCAGGAATGCGGTTTAGCATGTAGAGAGCTTAAGAGCATCCAGTGTGACTTGATATGTTTCTTCTCTCCATGGCTTGCTGAACTCAATTCTTGCATTGCACTTTTCAATATTTAGTCTTTTCTCAGGAGCAACCAAAGCATTGTCGAGAGCAACTTGTTTAGTGGCAACTGGATTTATAATTCTGCTACGAATAGTCCAATACAGTTCATATATAACCAAATTTATATATCACTGATTGACCTATTTGATTCATGGATATACACTTAGAGAAGCAATTTACATTCATTTATTAGACAGATTTAACACATGTATCAGGTATTCAGAAAGTATAGGACGATAGACATTAATCAGAAAGTCAACTTAAGGTCAACAAACTAGCAATTGGTCAAAGACAATCAATTTAGCAACTAACATATGATATAAAGACGAATTATCCTAAAATAAGTTATCAAATGAAAACATGTTAGAAAAAAATCAACTTTTATGATCTATGTATAAATCGCCGCCTATAACTAGTATAAATCGCCGCCTAAAAAGAATGTATAAATCGTCGCCTATTGAACTGTGTATAAATCGTCGCCTAAGGTTATGTGTATAAATCGCCTCCTAAAGTCATGTGTATAAATCGCCGTCTAAAGAATTGTGTATAAATCGCCGTCTATATGGGATGTATAAATCGCCGCCTATAGGTGTTGTATAAATCGCCGTCTATAGGGACGTATAAATCGTCGCCTATAGGGACGTATAAATCACCGTCTATATTCATTTACGTATAAATCGCCCTATATAAGTTTTGATTTTTACAAACTTTAATTTTTTGGCATTTACAACACACATAAACATGAACCAAGCATATATAAGCAACATATATCAGCTATAACATGAATTAACCACAAGATTTTTACTTAGAGTAAAAAACGAGTAACTTGTTACACATTTTACCTAAACACGTAAAGTTTTCATTCAAGACATGAATTTTCTTGTTCAAACACAATAAGAATGTACTATAACACTTCTTAACCACAAACCCACACACATTTAACATGTTCTTCCCTAAACCCAAAATTTTGAGCACACAGTCTAGCATAGAACAAACATATGTTAACTTTATGAAAAACTGTTTCAAGCAAGTAATCTACAACCCTTTCCCATCAAAACCCCTCAATCAGTTTTAGATTTGGTCCACTTTTGATTTTTACGAACCCTAAACCAATTTTCTAGGAAATTCGAGCATAAATTCGAGATATAACCTAATTCCTTTTGAAGATAAGTTGTTTAGATGTAAGGGAACACTTTTGTAATTTACCTGAATGCTTGAAAGTCTTGTTTTGATGATGATCTAGTGGGTGACAAATTTGAATAGATGGAGGAAAAAAATTTAAAGTGTGTTTGTGTGTAAGTGTAGAAGTGACAGGGTAGGGGGTGTTTGTGTTAAAAATTTTAAGTTTGGCACAAATGCCCCCTGAACTTTATACTCCTTACTATTTTTCATTAATAACTTTCTAAGGCATAAACTAGTTTCACAATTAGTACATTTAGTCCCTAAAAGTTTAATAAACTAGACTAAGCCTTAATTTTTGCTATCACATTCCACAAGGTATAAACACATAACATATAATGCTCAAATAAGTTAAAGTTAATTAACTCCCCTTTAAATATTATCTCGTTATTGTTTAAAAACCTTTTTCTTTTTAATCCTTGATGACTTTTGAAGAAGAAATTTGATATTTTCTCCCCCTTAAACAATGACCTGTTTTCTATTTAAAGAGCAGTAGTCATTGTTTGAGTGGTCAAATGCCTTGATAAACCATTTTCTTATGAATTACTGAGATGATTATTTTATTTCTGAAAAAAACAACATCGTTAAATAAGATTTCTCTTATTTTGACAAATAAATGCACTGACACGTACATTAATTTGTATGAAGGAAGCATGGGTTGTGTTGCAAAGTAAACACAAGCCTTTGAATGAATATGAAGTAATTCATTCTCGAGAAAAGTAAATTTCCCGTTGTGAGGCCAAGTCTTCTTTATGAAATACTTGCCTTTAATATTATGACCGGGTTGCTATCTAAAATAATAGCAAGCCATTTTTGACATGTTTTAAAAGTTTTTTGAACTTCTGCTCGAACTTCATTTACAGCCTCGTATCATTATTAAATGACATTTCTAAGACCGTAAATGTTATTGATTTTCAGAAGACATACCAGAGATCCATATTTATATATTTTACTGATTTTTTAATTTTTAATTTTATTTTTTGAAAAATTTATATAAAATGAAAAATATTTTTAGTTTTTATGTTTTCTTATATACATATAATACATAGGATATAGCACGAGATACCACCATTACTCGTCCTCTACCTCTGACAAATGTTTTAACGTTTTCGGAGACATGCTTCTCATACCGAGCTTTTCGATCAAGACGTTGAATCTTTCTCGTGGCAAGGGTTTGGTGAAGATGCCAGCCAGTTGATATTCCGTCTGAACAAAGTAGAGTTCCACTATTCCATTCTCCACCTGCTTCTTTATAAAATGGTAGCGTACATCTATGTGCTTTTCTCTTGAGTGTTGAACGTTGTTGCAGCCTAGAGCAATCGCACTTTTGTTGTAGCAGTACAGAGGAATCTTATTGGTGTAGCATAGGTGTCTCTACAGATCACTTGGTGTAGCATCAATTGGTGTCCCCTATAGATCTTCATCCAGATTATTCTTTTCTATCATAGGTGTGTCTACAGAATTACTAGACAACATATTTTTTAATAATTTCAGAAGCATATTTTGATTGGTTTAGGAAGATGCCTCTGGGACTTTGAGAAATTTGTAATCCTAAAAAGAATGACATCTACCCTATCATCGACATCTTGAACTTAGTGGTCATCAAATTAGCAAACTCATTACGCAAAGCAGTATTAGTGGATGCAAATATTATATCGTCAACATAAATTTGTATTAGTTATAAGCGTTTCCTGCTTTTTGTGTAAAGAGTGTTAGAATAACTGCACATTTAGAGAAGTATTATGAAAGGATTAAACACTTAGAGAGAGAAAGGAAAATAGAGCAAAATTAGATTAGAAAATGAATAAGTGAACAACCAACCCTCTCCAAGACGTGGAGAGGGGTATAAATACAAGCCATATGGCCAGCCATGGTTACTTAGTAGACTTACGATGGGCCTGGGGCCTTTCTACCTTATCTAGGTTCCAAAAACTATACTACGAGCCCATCTTACGATATTATAGAAGTGACCGATACTTTCTGTATTCCTAACAATGAGCTTACCTCTCTTTTGGATCAGCTAAGGGGTTTTTCGCTTTCCACTGATTCCCGTGATCGTTGGAGATGGTCGTTCAGTATAAACGGTCTTTTTTTGTTAATAATTTATCTAAGCTGATAGATTTGCATTATCTAATTACAGGACGTGGAGGTTCGGGGCCGGTTTTTGGTTGGAATTCTTAGGTTCCAAAGAAGACAAATGTGCTTGGTTGGAGAATAGCGGGAGATCGTATTCCTCATCTATCAAACCTTGATAAAAAAGGCATGGATGTTCCTTCAGTTTTATGTTCGATTTGCGATGAACATATTGAAGACCTTCACCATGTTTTTTTAAGTGCCCAAAAGTTTTTTCTTTGTAGTGCAAATGTTTTGCTTGGTGTCAAATTCCTCGTCCGTCCCTTTACTTTTCTGTTACAGATTTGGTCGTTGGATCAACATTTCTGAATGACAAATGGAGAAATAAAATCTTTCATGGTGTTTCTTTGACCGCTTTTTGGCTAATTTGGAGATGGAGGAACAAAATTATTCACTTTCGAGTTGAGGATCGATCTTCGATAAAAGGCGAGGACCTTTTTTCTAAGCTTCAAGTTATTTCAGTTCTTTGGATTTTGAATCGTTGCTCCCGCGTTGGCTTTATTTGGTCGAACTGGGTCGTGAGTCTAGGTGCTTGTTTCTCTCCAAAGGATGTTTAGGAGCACAGTTGGTTAGGTTTTTGGTGTTTCTTTTTTGAGTGTCTCCTAGCTTGTTTTGTTTATATGTTGGGTGGTCTCCTTCTTCGAGCCTTTTTTGTTGTATTTGTTCTTGCCTCTTTTTTTGGTTGAGGTTGTGTATATATAGCATTTGATGTAGACTAAAAAACAAGATAACAAATTGGATTTGTTGATTCTACGAATACCAAAAACAATTCTTCCAACAATCGTTGATTCGATTGAATACCGATTATTAGGGTAAAAATTCTTGGCAAACAGCGGCCAATGGTTTATTTTTATTAAAACTGATAACTGACCGGCTAGGGTTACAACAAATTGTTTAAATAGGCTCATAAAACTGAAACGGGCCTAAAAAGACAGATGGGCCGAGAGTTAGAACAAAAACAAGTACAACAAAAAATCAAAAAAACAGAAAAATGTAAATAACTTATAGTAAACGAGGGTTTTGGGCCTCGAAAAATCCGTAACCAGCTAAAAGTGGCAACAGCTGTGTCCGCCTCGTTTTTCCCTTTGATTTGAGTGGTCACGGGCATGAAACGGACTTACGGATCAAAAGTTATGGCTGTTTTACTAAAGCCCTTTTCTTCACACGATCTTGGGCTTCTAAAAACAAGTCAGCTCGTTCTTTAATACTTGGGCCTCCATCGGCGTTTCTTTTAAAAAAAATCATATACAAAAGTAAGGAACTTTAAGAACATAAAAGGAAATCTATCCCAAGGTACATCTCTTTATTACCATTGTAGGCCCTTGCATTCTTCAATAAATGATCATGATTATATTGATAAGTAACTTATTTTTCATTTGAATAATCACTTATATCTTAATTAAAAAATAAAAGGCACACAAACTGCAGGTAATGAACCTACAAGATGTTTTAAAAAGTCTTTTGCATTGGACCCAAGTTTTTGTCTTAAGAATACATTTCACTGTATAGCAATTTACGATGGGTAGACTACACTTACAAAATCATTTTTGCTTTATTTTCTTTATTTATCAAATAGTTATATTGTAATAAGTTGTGTTTGTTCATTGAGAGATCAGAGTTCTACCACGAAAGTCACATATTCAACTCAAGACTAAGAGAATTCTATGTCTCCAAAGATTAGTAGTTCAATCCACAATCGAGGGTGAGTCTAATCATATAAGTCGTGTTGAAACTTACAATTCTAACAAATTTGTGTTTTGAGTTTTTGGACAACTGATTTCTAGATGCATAAATATGTAACATCCCATTATTTTGCTTTTTAAGTTTGCAACTTAACATGTTTTACACCATTTTACGTAATGCACAACTGTCAACTGTTTTTCCCACCACAAGATTGAGTAGGGGTGAACATTGTGCGGTTTGGTGCGGGTTTTGAACTGCACTTGCGGTTTTTATAAAAATAAAACCGAACCGCACCATATTTTACGGTTTTGGTTTTTGTGATTTTTGCGGGTTTGACGGGTTTTAACCGCACCGCACCATCACTTATGACTTATATAATTAATGTGGATTTTTGCGATTTTTGGTTTACAATGTTGGTTTTTTCGGTTATTGCATATTTTAATGTAAACACATCCATCACATCACTTATAACATATAATGCATATATCTAATGTAGACACACACATCACTTATGAAATATAAGAATATTAATGATAACATGTAGTAGAAGCCTTATAACACACAAATGTGCCATTTATCGGTTTTAAATAACAATGTGTGGTGTGCTGCGCTTTTTGTGGTTTGGTTTTATGGGTAAAATAGTAACCGTACCGCAATTTGCGGTTTTTTTACTTAAAACCGATCCATCGCTTTTTTCCGTGGTAAGGTTTTCATGGTTCAATTCCTTTGCGATTTTGCAGTGTGATTTCTAGGCAAAGAAAGAAGCAATCATAAACAATCATTAATTATCAGTACGCCCTTCCTTCTTTCACCACACAAACTGCTTCTTATGTAATTTTTTAAACTACATAAAAAGAAAAATTACTCAAGTCAAACTGCTTAGCTACTTGAAATAGTCCCACACACTCTCTTACGGTCGAGTATTGCTTAAGCATTTTACTAAACTAATTGCGGACTTCTTGGATCCTTTAAAGACTTAAATTTGAAACTTAATAACCTTAGGTTTATGGTTCATGTTTGGATGAGGACCAATTAACCTATTATACATTAGGCGTGTTGACGACATTGTTTGATCATTAATGAGGTTGTTTTGCATTAGTGGAGTTAAGCGAGTTCTTATTTGGCACATTAAAATACAAATGTGTTGTTTCGTGTTTGGACTAGCTTAGTTTTGTTACAAACAAAGCACTGACTAATGGAAGTGTTTGATATAAACTAGGGGGAGTAGTTGTTGCAGGTGATACGTGTCTCTTTTGAGCTATGAGTGTCTTATGCCACTGTCTCTTATATATACGCACTATCATAACACCCATACACACCATATACACAATGTAAAAACACATGCAACCCTCTACACACTATCAAACCACATGCATCCCTATTGTTATCTTGCACATGTACTTATTTTTTTATAATGTAATGTAATGAAATTATCTATTAATGTTTATCAGTATATGTTATTCTTTATTTTATCAGTATATAAGAAGAAGTTGTTTGCTCAATTACTTCTGATTTAACCTCATGTTATTTGTATATTCCAATAGGGGGAGATTGTTGGGCCAGTTCAGTGCACTTCAGTCTTTCAGTAGTGATGGTGTACCCCATCTCACGGCTCAGAGCCTAATCTCCGATGTTGCACAACACAACGCTTTGAGGTGATCTTTGGCGTAAAGCCCACTTAGGGCTACCATAAGGGAATCACCAATACATAATGAAGCTCATCCTAAACGGAGCCTCTTTCCTTTCAGGAATGCAAAGCTTCCGACATGACAAACAAGGCTCTGAAGTAAAAGACAAAACAGAATATTTTATGGACCCAACAAAGGACAAACAGCCGTCCTATATTCCTGTTCGTACATAACCGTTGCACATGGGCACGATCTTGGAGCCTCAACAGACATCCTCTTATTGTCTCACGAGATCATGCTCCGCTACTAGCCTCCCACCTAAGAGAGACAGAAAGAAGAAGGAGGACACTATCTCCAAGGGAAGCTGTGGGCGTCGACAGGAACCCTCCAAATAAAATCTATCCTCCAAACAATGTTAATCCTTTGAATAACATTTACCCGTCGAGTAATGTTTACCCACCGAATAACATTTATCCTCCGAATAATGTTTACCTTCCGAACAACATCTATCCTCCGAACAACATCTATCCTCCGAATAATGTTTACCCTTTGAACAACATCTATCCTCCAAATAATATTTACACTCCGAACAACATCTATCCTCCGAATAATGTTTACCCTCCAAACAACATCTATGCTCTGAATAACGTTTACCTCCTAAATGACGTTTATCCAACGAATAACTTTTGCCCTCTAGGATACAACTATAACCCCAACAGCTCTCACCCTCCGTACCAAGTTTACCCTCTGTATAACCACCATCCTCCCAGCCAAGGACACCTTCCAGGAGCGGTGTACTACACTGGATACCCAAAAAGAGGACACTAGAATGACGAAGAAAGTCCCTCCCCACTAACCAAGTGGATTGAAGAATTCTAACTTCTGACCCCACAGTCCACAATACACAAACAAACACCAAAAACCACTTACCACACTACAACCCACCAACACACAACGAACCACCACAGCACCAAAACAAAAACTAACCACCCAATCACCATTCAACCAACCTTACAGTACATTACAAGCGCCACACAACACATCCACCATCACCCACTAAACACACACTCCATACACACCAATCAAGCCCACCCCATCAGGGAACAGCAATAACCACTACCCACCCCAACCCAGCAGCATCCACACAACACAGAACCAACAACAACCCACCAAGAAATCCCTCCCCACCACCATAACCACAATCTCCCAAACCCAAACAACCAAAAAATTCAATACCCACATCCTACACATTATAAAACAAATCACTATGGCAGAAAACCAGCACCTCTACATATAACCATTAACCAACAAACCCAAATGTAGCCTCTGGCCATATAAGGAACTCAAAGCTTCCGACATGGACAAACAAAGGCACGTGAAGTAAAAGAACAAAAACAGAATATTATTGAAGACCCAACAAAGTACAAACAACCATCCTAATTCCTTCTCGTCATAAACCGTTCACCATGGGCACGATCTTGGAGCCCTCAACCAGACATCTCTCTCATTGTCTACGAGATCAGCTTCGCTACTACCTCTCCACTCTAAGAGAGACAGAAAGAAGAAGGATGACACTATCTCCAAGGGAAGTGTAGGTCGTCAACAGTGAACCCTCCAAATAAAATCATGATCCGCCGAAAAAATATAAGGCCCTCTGAATAACAATTACCCAACGAGTAATGTTTACCCACCTAAAAACATTTATCCCCGAATAATGTTTACCATCCCTGAACAACATCTATCCTGCCGAAACAACAACTAACCTTCAATAATTTTTCCCGCCCTATTGAATAACATCTAATTTCCTCCAAATATTATTTACCCTTCAAACAGCAACTATCCTCCGTAAACATGTTTACCACCCTCCAAAGAACATCTATCCTCTGAATAACGTTTACCTCTTAAATGACGTTTATCCAACGAATAACTTCTGCCCTCTAGGAAACAGCTATAACCCCAACAGCTCTCACCCTCTGCACCAAGTTTACCCTCTGTATAACTACCATCCTCCCAGCCAAGGACACCTTCCAGGAGCGGTGTACTACACTGGATACCCGGAAAGAGGACACTAGAATGACGAAGAAAGTCCCTCCCCACTAACCAAGTGGATTGAAGAATTCTAACTTCTGGATGGTCTCAGAGTTTCGCCGCACGTAGGAAAGGTGACCCTGATGACTTTATACACGCCTTCGAAGGAGCAACCAAAATGGAGAAGTGGGTGATGCCGATCTTATGCCATATGTTCGTCTATATACTAAAAGACGCCGCAATGGTCTGGTGGAATAGCCTCCACAAAAGGGGTGGTTTTGAACTGCGAAGACCTAAAGAGGAGGCTTCGAACCCATTTCAACCAACAAAAAAAGTAGACCAAGACACACTTAGCTGTTAACGGGATCAAAAGAAATGAGGGAGGGAGTGTTTGAGCTTTCATCACGCGGTACACGGACGAAACCGACCAAATCTTAAAACTCAATGAAAACCAAAGGATTGCAGGATTTGTGCATGGGGTGAAGATATATCCACAAAACTCCCAAAAAGCTACGACGGACTCATAGACAAAGTATACTCCTGGCTACAAGCAGAATAAATGGCTTCCGAAGGCCGACCTGTTGTCTTCATGGACAACACGGGAGAAAAGCCGCAAAAATAAAGACCATAGGAAAGGTCAGGAAGGAAGAACAAAGAAATGTGAGACAGATACAGTCCCTACAAAGAACCTACCTCCAAAATCCTATAGAGCCTCACCAAAATTCCCAAATAAATCATGGTCTCTAAGAAAGTAGTAAAAACTTTCAGAAAGCCTCCCAAGATGGTATCTAAAGCCAGAGACACGTCCAAATATTGTGAATTTCACCAAGACTACGGTGACGACACGAACGCCTATAGATAATTGAAAAACTAGATAGACGAGGCCGTCATATCAAGGAAGTTGGCCCACTTAATAAAGGGGATCAGGAAAGGAAAAGCTAAGCAAATGGACACTCAACCCGGAGAGTGGGTCGCCTATACTGTAAAAGCAAAACCTGCCATGGAAGGGAAAGAGGAACTATCCTTATGATAGGGGTGGTAAATAACACCCTAAAAAGGAAAGAACATCCAAAAATCATGAGCATCGAAGAAATGATATTCCCCCCATCCGAAACAGGGCTCCCTCCGTAGACCTAATCCTCATAAGTGTACAAGTTTATGGAAGACATGTGGGGAGAGTCCTGTTGGATGGAGGAGCAACATGCGACATAATATACGAACATTGCTTCCTAAAGCTCAGAAAAGAAATCAGAGAAAGAATGAGAGACGTATACACAACTCTATCCGGATTCTCTAGTGAACAAGTTAGCCCATTGGGAGAAATTAGTCTTCTGATAACGGTAGGAGAGGCTCCCCATCATAGGAGTGAACAAATCACCTTCCTAATAATACGTTCTGATTCTCCTAACAACATGCTTTTTAGAAGAACGATAATCGCAGGGTTAGGGATGATACCTTCTACAATGCACTCTGCAGTCTTGTACTAGTCAGAGGTAGGACCAAGGGTCATCATGTCAGAATATCAAGATGTAAAGAGGTGTGAGTTAGTAAAAAGACTGAAAGAATCGTCCCCTGAAGCCCCGCTCTAAGTCTCTGAGTGTTTTAACCCAGAGGAAAAAAATTATAATCAACCCAAAGTACCCTGAGCAAATGGTAACTATTGGAAGACAACTCCCCACGAAAGACAAACAAAGATTGATTAAGCTGCTTAAAGATAATGTCGACATGTTCGCTTGGCTGTATTCGGACATAACAAGAATCCTTTAAACCCTAAAAATAAGAGGTGAGATATTTTCCACTGAGCACAAGCTGAACGAAGACAAGAAAATCACACCCGCGCAATAAAAGAAAAGAAGGATGGCCCCATATCGAATTGCCACAGCATTAAAAGAGGTGGAAGAACTAAAAAAGGCAAGAATATTAAGGGAAACAAGATACCAGACGTAGGTAGCCAACTCCTTTATGGTCAAAAAGACAGATGGAGCTTGGAGGATGTGTGTTAATTTCACGGACATTAATAAAGCCTGCCCGAAAGATTGTTACTCGTTGCCGGAGATAGACTGGAAGGTAGACTCACTCTTCGACTTTAAGGTTAAGTGTTTCTTGGATGCATACAAAGGTTACCACCAAATACAAATATCTAAAGAAGACGAACACAAAACAGATTTCCACGCCCCACAGGGGGTATACTCCTACCAAAAGATGCCCTTCTGGCTAAAAAATACAGGAGCTACTTACCAGAGGTTAGTAGATAAGGTCTTTGAGAGCTAGATTGGAAGAAACCTAGAAGCTTACGTAGATGACATAGTGATAAAGAGCATGGACGAGACAGATATGATAGCAGATATACAAGAAACCTTTGAAAGGTTGCAGAAGATAAACAAGAAACTCAACCTGAAGAAGTGCTCTTTCGGGATGGAAGAAGGCCAATTCCTAGGGCACGTGGTGTCAAAGCAAGGTATCAACCCAGAAAAGATCCAAGCCCTAACAAGTCTAAACTGCCAAAAACCATCAAAGAGGTGTAGAGCCTCAACGGGAAACTTGCAGCCCTCAATAGATTCTTGTCTAAGAGCATAGAGAAATCTTTACCTTTCTTCAAAATACTGAAAGGCTGTTTTGAGAAAAAAGACTTCACATGGACAAGGGAAGCAGGCAAGGCCATTGAAGAGATGAAAAGATACATAGAAAAGTTGCCCACTCTCATAGCACCTAAAGCGGGAGAGAATCTGATCGTCTACCTCGCAGCCTCAAAAGAATGCATAAGTGTAGTCTTAATGGCGGAAAAAGGAAAATATCAGAGACCTATATATTTTGTAAGTAAGGTACTGCAAGGAGCTGAGTTAAACTACCCAATTATGGAAAAGCTAGTACTAGCCCTAATCCATGTCGCAAGAAGACTAAAAAGACACTTTCAAGCACATAACATAACTGTCTTAACAAACAAGCCTATACGACTCTTGTTGTTGAAACTTGAAAAATCAGGGAGGGTGGCCGGATGGGCCATAGAGCTTGGAGAGCACGAAATCGAGTTCAAACCTAGAAACGCTGTCAAGGCACATATCCTCGTAGACTTCTTAGCAGAAACTAAAATAAAAGATGAAGAAATAGACTTCCAAGAGCAACAACTAGAGGGACAAAACAGAAAATGGAAGCTATATACAGATGGAGCATCAAGCGGTAATGGCTCCGGAGCTGGTTTGATGATAGTAAACCCAGAAGGAACAAAGTTCACATACGCCTTGAAATTCAAATTCACAGCAACCAACAATGAGGTTGAATATGAGGTTGTCATAGCCAGACTCCGCATCGCAAAAAGAGATGAAGATAGAGGAAATTACATTCTTTGTAGATTCATAGCTCGTAGCCAACCAAGTCAATGGATTGTATAAAGCAAAACATGACCACACTAGAGAATACTTACAATAACCAAAGACCTGCTAAATAATTTTTGACACTTGAAAGTTGAATACATAAGAAGAAGCCATAATAAGAAAGTCGACACTCTAAGCAAGCTAGCATCGCTAACCTTTGAGCACTTAACAAAGAAGGTACTAGTAGAAAAACTAATGAAAAAATAATCTATGAAAAGCAAGTGGCAGAAACAACCGTGAAAGATGGGACCAGCTGGATGACTCCGATTATGGAATACTTTGTTAGTGGCATCCTCCCAGCAAATAAGAAGCTGGCAAGGAAAACTAGAGTAAAAGCTCTTAACTATAGAATTATCAATGGAATCCTTTATAAAAGATCTTTTCTCACCCCGTGGCTAAGATGCGTAGGCCCCAAACAGGCAAAGAATGTGATTAAAGAAATTTACAGAGGATCATGTGGCTTGCATGCCAGGCCAAGGTCACTAGTAGCAAAAATAACAACACTAGGATACTACTGGCCATCCATTCATAGAGACTCAGTGGAAGCCATCCAAAGCTGCGAAGCATGTCAAATCCACTCACCAATCTCCGGTTACCCAAACAAGACATGACCTTAGTTACAGCGGCATGGCCTTTTATACAATGGGGCATAGACATTGTAGGCCCTCTACCAGAGGCTCCAGGAAAAGTAAAATTCTTAATAGTAGCTGTAGACTATTTCACAAAATGGGTAGAGGGAAAACCTTTAGCAAGCGTTACAGGAAAATGTGTGGAAAGATTTGTTTGGGAACACACTGTATGCTGTTTTGGGATACCACAAATGATTGTTTCAGACAACAAGAAACAGTTCGAAGAAGGTGTGTTCCCGTAATTTTATGAAAGACTCAAGATTAAGTAAGCCTTTACTTCCGTGTATCACCCGCAAGGGAATGACCTGACAGAAGTTACAAACAAAGAAATAGTAAAAGGAATAGAAAAAGGCTAGGAAGGACACACAAGGGATGGGTCGATGAACTTCTCCAAGTCCTATGGGCCCACAGGACCAGCCCAAAAAGAAGCAATGGAGAGTCACCATTTAGCCTCACCTATGGAACTGAGGTCGTACTGCCAATAGAAATCAGTATACAAATAAAAAGAACAAAGAGAGTAGACCCAACCCAAAATGAGAAAGACCTCAGATTCAACTTAGAAATCTTAGAAGAAAGAAGAGAAATAACAGCTATCAAGGAGGCAGCATACAAGAAGAAACTTGAAAAATATTATAACAAGAATATCAGACCATCAACATACAAGCTCGGAGACTATGTGATCTGACTCAATAGTGCGAGCAAGACATAATACATAGGGAAAATGGGCCTAACTTATGAAGGCCCTTACAAAGTATTAGAAGCCGACGGCATCGGAGCCTATGTCCTCTCGACCCTCAAAGGAAGAGCAATACCTAGAACCTGGAACGGAGTCAACCTTTGAAAATATTATATGTAGTAAGCTTTACGGCTATACAATTACCTACTTTTTCTTTAAAGACCTTCTTAAAGGCAATTGTACTGGCCATGCGCCTATAATTCTCTACAATAAAAAAGACAAACACTTTCAATCACAACAAAATTGCATTAAGTGTTAACATATAAATTCATCTAAAACCCCAAAAGAGAAAAAAGGACTAGCTACCCTCTATAAAAACCCTTTGGGAAGAAAAGGATTGAAGACTAATCTAATAACATACTTGATGAGAGGGAAAGAGAGGTTGTTTTAGTGAGAGAGAGGGTTGGATGAACACTTAGAGAGAGAAAGTAAACATAAGATAGAAATGCATAAATGTGTGAAAAATGAACAACCAACTACCTCTCCAAGCATGAAAGTTGATAAATACTTTCATGTGTGGACATTGCTTTTGGGCCTTCATGGAGGTTTTAGTCCATAGTTCTTTAGCTAACTTCCTAAGTAAGTTTCTAAAAATTAACTTAACGAGCTAACTACAGTTGTCTATGGAAGTGACCGACACTTTCGTATTCCTAACAATCTCCCCCAAAGGGAGGTCACTCCATTTTACAAAAACTTAAACCTAGCATACTATGCTTTATCTTTAGTCTTGAACTCGTAGTCTTTTACTTCAATCATTAACTTGTGAGTTGATGTAGTGATCATTGACTTTAAGCTTAAGCTTGTTCTTTTTATTTTTTTTAATTTTAAAAAAAATTATCTTGACTTGATGTGAAAATGTGATCTTGAACACCTTGAATCATCAAACCAAGCATAATCACAATTCCCCATCTTGGTAAACTTTTGCATCTTGTGAACTTGTGACTTCTGGAACCAACATGCTCATACTTTTCGTTGATATGTATCTTAATAATCTTTAATATTGCATCATTCTTGAGGTTCTTAACTATAACACTTTTCCACTTCAAGGAAAGACGTCGGTATCATAAGTGACGTAAAACTTCTTTGAAATTCTTTGACTTTAATACCTTCTGTCACTTCAAGAAAGACGTAACGGTATCAGAAGTAGCGCAAGTCTTAGAAACAATACTTGCGCTTTCCATGAATTCTTTTTTTATGTTTGTTCGGTCAGGTATGAGCAGTGGCAATGAATCTTGTGAGACAGCTGGAATCAGTAACCATTCACCTCTATCTTAAGTATCCTATATTAAAACAGTTACAATAAAGCAGGGGGATGAATTATGGCTTTGTCATTTGCCCTTATTGGGTAAGAGTAACCTATGAATTCATAAGGAACGACCTGTATTAGGTAGATTTTCATTTAAAAGAATCTCCTTGACAGGATTTCTAGCTGAAGTATAGAATCTTTCTAACACATTTGCATTAGATTCATCAAACTCAACATGTTCTCATTACTGGAACGTCTCAAAGCAGACAACACGATAAGAGTGAACCAGTGAGTTACTATCTCACCGATTGAATAGAAAAATCAATTTCAAAAATCAATCGACGTGTCACTTGCTAAAGTGGTTTTGTGACACATCGAGAGTGTTAATCATTTCAAAAATTCATCATCAACCGTTAATCATATACTAGAACAAGATTTGATCTCTAGAAGAATCGCACCATCGTTCTTTTTTCCCCAGTTATCACAAGTTTGATTCATATAGAATCAACAAGTCACCTATCCATGGAGCTTGTTTGATGTTCGGCTCAAGCAGATTTCCAACTTGCATTGTGAAATATTTTAAATAATCACCGTCTGATGTTCTTGTAAACGGCAAAATCACAAGATAATGGTAGGAACTCTTAATAATATATCTTGTTATTAAACATTGGTGTGACTTAGCCAAGCATAATTTGACAAGTGTCTAATGAATTTTATGGATGATCTCTTTGGCACTAGATTAATAGTGTTACTTTGGTTTTTAGTGAATCGGAGGCTAGAGCAGACTGCCACCTTTTCAATATCAACCTAACTCGAAGTGAGAAAGTCGATAGAAATGTGTGTATTCTCTGTGAGAAATGAGCAATAGTCTTGTGTGAGAGAACTTGAGGTGGCTATTAAGGGTTGTTCCCAGCCTGCATAGCGTCACTGGGTCTACTGATTGTCTTAATGTCAGACAACAACCTTAGAGTTTCTGAAGATTAGTATTAACCGTTTTCTGTCTGCCTAAGTGCATGGAGGGCTTCTTTCTTTTCACCCTTTGTCCTTACATTTCTTTTTCATTCTTCAACCCTTTTAATGCTTACCGAGACTTCATAACTAACACCTTGTTGGGTTTGTTCCAGTGTTAGCTCCATCTCAGTCGGCATTATTCCCGATTCCACTTTTTCTCCTTTTGTATCATACCTAAGGACTTCTACACTAACTAGTGGATATCTCTGGGTAGATCCCTCCGGTTCTGGCTGGATCATGGGATTTGAATACCTATGCCTAACCGCCTTATAACTCCATAAATTTAAGTACATGGTCAGTCTTTTGGATATTTCATCACAATCAAAACCAAAATCATTGAAAAGTTTAATCAAAGTGTTTGATATAAATATCAAAAGATTTACACTTTGAAAGTTTTTCATCATCACAAAAAGCTCCCCCTTAACATGTTCATCGTAATCGTAGTACATGCTAAGTATGGAGTGCATTGAGTACATTTTATATGATCATATTTCAATACAAATTAGATGCAGTTTAATCACATTTTTTCCCCTTATCCAAAATGTTAATCCCTTGATATTTTGGATATCAATTGATTAAACATTCGAGGACAAAATGTTACACAATATCTAATAAGAACATTTTAATGCTCCCCCTCAATATTTGAGAGGTATATAAGACAGTGCTGAGTACAATAATTTAAAAAATTTTAAATTTACTAAGAAATTCTTGAAAATTTTGTACTCGAGCACTCCTTAGAATCACCATTAAGTCTACACTACATATATACAAATTCACAAGTTATTATTATTTACTAGGTTTGACCTGTTTTGATAAGGACATCATATGAAAATCATATGGTCCTTTCCAGCAACCGAAGGTCTCCCCCGTACAATCTCCCACTAATGAATTTTTCTAGGCTCCTCAATAACCTTATGTTCCTGAGTTGTTGATCAATATCCTATATCATAGCTCCTGCTCTTTCCCTGCCTACATTTCTCCAGAATGTCTGTGGCAAGTACTCCATCCGGATTCGCTTCAGAATATCATCAAGAGCAGACCGAACATCATTGAGTGTAACATCACTAAACTTGCGGAGTTCATCAATACGCATCAATCTGTTCTTCTTGTCTTTATTCTGATATATGAAGCCTTTGGGATTGGAGTATGCTGTATATGGTGTCTTTCGTTTGAGATCTGATCTGTAAGTATCCGGCCTCGTGAGGTTGAGCTTCTTTTGATAACTTTTGAAGCCTAACTAAAGATCTTCCACACGCCTTCTGAGGACAACGCTTCTTGTAAACATTCACAGTGAGACACCCAAAGCTAGACGTATCTCAATGTTGAGATTTGTCAGCTTGCCTTGAACAAGAAGAAGTAGCATGTCTTCGATGTCTTGAAGGTGAAGTATGTTGTAATCGCCTTCTTTGAATGTGTACAGCTTGTCGTCATATCTATGAACAGTGATCCAATCCAAATGTTTGTAATTATGCCATTCGACAATCTTAAGTTTTATAACAGCAAGGATTCTGTGTCTGGAGTAGACATCACGAGCAGATTCCCTGTTTACTGCATATCCATAGAATTGTTGACGTTTTCGCCCCCAGTAAGAGATGCCCTAGAGTGCATGTTTGTCGTAGACAATCAGCACTTGACTCCACATGGTGTTTGGGACCAAGTCTTCAATCTATTTGATGTGTCAATAATCTGCAGCCTTTGTCTTCATCACTAAAGTTGCATAAGTTCAGCTTGAGACACCACCACTTAGATACGCAAGGTCGTTGTTGATGAAGTGATCAAAAGGTATTACTCGACGACCTCATGAATTAGGTATCAATGGTAAGGGCTTGCGCAGATCATGTGGATATTTCTGTCCTTCGGGGTTGTTCTAGTCTAGTTGATCAGTAGTTGCTTTGCAGACTTCTTCAAGGAAATATTCAAGTTCCACCAGACTCTTGCACAAACCTTTCATTAACTCGTATGTTGGACCGGCTAATAATTCTGGTGTCAGAGTATCAACTTTGAGCCGATTCATCACGAATGCTGAGAAGTCTAGAGGAGTGTCCATCAGTTCATTAAATGACTCACGAGGATCTTAATTCTGAGCTAAAATGCTTATCCAAGGTTGAACCGGTCCATGTTTAGCAGACAAAGTCTTGTTCCAATCACGGTCGGGAGTTGGAGGTTTTGTTGGTTTCTGAAACCAATCAGGATGCTGAGTGGTCTCATCAACAGGTTGATCTTCAGTAAATCCTGTATCGAACTCCTGATGGGCGGGTTCTTCCAAGTCTTCATCAGCGTGTATTGGTTCCTCTGCTTGAGCAGACTTTCCAGTAGACTTTTGATGAGATTTGGACCCTTCTTTAGACTTTCCAGATGACATGGAAGTCTTCTCCTTTGGTGCACTAGTTGACTCAGGTTCTTTTCCAGCTCTTCTTCTCTTGGACCCCCGGTTTGATCTAGCGGAGGGTTCTTTGTCTTCATCCTCATCATCTCGACGTCTTTTAAACGTGACAGTATCTCTATATGTTTCAAGGATGTCTTTGTCAGTTTCATAAGCGTCAACCAATGCTTTGTAGAGATTCTTCTGCTGAATTGATCTGTCAATCGATTTGTTATTCTCCATTTTATCAATGAGAATCTTCTTCAGCTCAAGTTCAGATAGGTTAGCTGCTACAGCATGGGATGTCTTAGCTTCATTTGATGAACGAATTAGAACTTCAGCTTCAAGTTGGTCATTTACTAGCTTTTCAATTTTTGACAAAATCTTAGAGACTTGTTCCTTAACCTGTTCTTTGACTTTCCTTTTGATGATCTTCCTTATATTTTCATCAAGTGTATTGATGAAGTCTTTATTTTCAGCTTGAGCTTCGTCTCTAAGTCTGTCTGACTGTAGTTGCATAGCTGTTTTTACGGCTTCATTCATCTTATTGGCAAGGTACTGATCAACAATGCCGAGAATTGATGAAACTACTTCAGCAAATAGGTTTGTTTGCTTGAATTCTAAGAAGTCGTCTTCTAAAGCTTTTACTCTATCTTCAAATTTGAATAAGGAACCAAAGGTTGGAAGATTTTATAAGGAGGTACTTGGAGCAATTATTGGTGTTGAAACAGGTGTTTGTTGCTGAGGTTGAATGTGAGGAATAGGTGGTGGAGGAAGTGTTGTTACAGATGAAGGAGGCATTTCAACATTCGTAGTTACAGGAACATCTACCAAAGAAGTTGACTCAGTGTTCATATTAAGAATGGAGTCAATACATGTATCCGGATTAGGGTTGAGCATGTTGGAAATGAAGCCTGATGATACAGAAGAACTCTGTTGTTGAACTTCAGGAGTGGTAGATGTTATTATCACATGAGTATCTTCTGTAACTTGAGTACCTTGAACATTAGTCTGTGGAGCATCTGTCATTTCAGTATCTCTTCCCTCCAGATTGACGTTCACGTCCCTGTATAATTTATTTACTTCTTCCTCTTCATTTGCCTCATCTTCATCTACGTCTTCTCCCTTAACATTGACTCCTTGAGTTACTTCATCATATGCTTCATCATCAGTGGATTCAAAATGAGAAGGTGTTTGAACCCTCAGATCTGAACCCTCTTCTTCTTTATCTTCTTCATCATGTCTTTCTTCTTCATCATGAGTGGAGAACTTGGGATGCACAAATTCATCACTATCATTGTCTGATTCAGTCTGCTCATTATCATCATCTTGACCATCTTAATCTTCATTTTCAGCATCGTCATCATCATCGTCACTGGACTTCCAAGAAATTTACTCATCTTCAGAGTTATATGTAGGAATATCGGGAACCCCTGGTGAGACACCAGTTCCTTCATCTGCACCTGAACCACTGGCGTGAGAGCTGTGGAATTGTGTCTTGCTTCTCTTGGTAGCCAACTTCACTTGTTCAGCTTTAGATAATGCAACCTCATATAGCACATTTAAACCTTTTGCTTTTAACGTTGTTGCAGGTTGCTTCTTCTTGGTAGGTTTAGCCACCTTTGTTGAAGTCTTGAGTCTTTTACCTTTAGAATCTTGAGCAGACTTCTTATTGGGAGATGATTCAGGATTAGCTTTATTCTTTACATATTTAGGTTTTAGAATCTTCTCACCAGTAGCATAAGCATGATAAGTCTTGTAAGCTTCGAACTCCAACATGGCTTGGTTGGTTAAGTATTAACGGAGTATAGCACCGTATATTTGTGTGTCCTGATGTTTAGAAATAAATTTTATTGTGGTGAACATGGGTTCATCCCTAGAAGTGTGCCAAAACATCTTGTTTCTCCTTGGTATTGACTGATCGTTTCCCATGAAGTAGTCTACAGTGACTTTGGTGAATCGTGGATAACACATGTCATTGTTCTTCTTAAAGTTCTTGTTCTCCACTTGATACACCAAGTCTTCCCATAGCAGGTAGACATAATCAACATTCTTGTTATGATACATGCCCCAAAGGATTTGAGCACGTGACAAGCGAAGACTTTCCAGAG
>BQNB010002534.1:0-21319 GCA_026074375.1 Tanacetum coccineum
CGCACAAAGGAGCGGAGGAGTAGAAAAGCGCGGAGCTATTAAAAACCTTTCTCTTTTAGGGTCGTAGTTCCTCAGAACAACCCTCCTTATACCTCTCTTATAGTTTGTTAATCTCTTAAAGGTGAGCCGTATTTCACAAGTGACACAAAGGCAAGTTTTAAATCTTTTGTTCGGGAACTTATTATGATAATGCTTCAGTTGAAAGCATTATATTGATGATGAATTTTATTTGTTTTTATAGACAATGTTTTTATATTTTTGATTTTTTTTTATATAATTATATTAATAAAAGAAAAGTGAAAAAAAATATTTTTGTGTTTTTGTATTTTTATAATAATAAGAAGAAAATATTCACAAACGGAAAACAATACTTCACGAGGAAGGGTCTTCAAGTCACTAATCGTCAAACCGTAACGATATTGTCGCAACAACACAGTGAATAACCTTACCGCAAAGCGTGCCAAAATGACAAAAGCCTTTTTAGGGGCCAAAGTATCAAATAGTAGTATAATATTAATCAAAATATAAAATCCCCGCAAGTCAACCGAGTCAACCCTTTAGGAAAAAGGTCAACAAACTCACTGGTATGATATAAATGATTCCGGGCAAGTGTTACCCGGGTCGTGTCCTAACGAGGCGTGAAATTAACGGTTACGTAATTGGTTTGACAATTGGGTGCTTGAATAACAAAGATTAGATTTGGTTTTCTAAACTAAAAATATAATATAAAAAAACTATAAAAAAGCTAAAATAATACTAAAAAGGGCATGCTCGCTAAATAACAATAAACGACAATGACAATAAATTAAATAACAATTAACTAAACAACAATCAACGAGCAAATAATAAACGAGCATACCACAAGTCTACGATAAATATGGCAATAATAACAACTAAACTAAGCATAACAATAAGCATAAACGAATAAAGCAACAAATAAACATACTAACTAAGCATGGCAACTAAATGGACAATAATAATAGACATGTTAAAATAAAACTACAACTAATAAAATGGAAATACTCACTAATCATGGCAACTAAAACTAATAAGCATGACGATAATAACAATCATATCAAGCTAAATTACCTAGAACTACTAATAAACTACGAGCATAATATAAAGCAATAACAATAGCAAAAAGTAAACTAGACACGGCAATAAAACTAACAAGCAACAATAATGATATATAGTCTAAGAAAAACGACAATACGCATAAACATAATCGCTAAACATTATAACTAAGCTACGAGCGACAAATGAAACCACGATAATAATAAACTAAACTAAACATGGCAACTAAACTAATAAAAAGCATAATAATAAAAGACATTTAAAGCAAAATAATACTACAACTAATTAGAATTAAAAAGAGATAAGATTTAGAACCCGAATGTTGAAACCAAATCTATTATAACCACCCGATCTAATAAACTAGCTTAATAGACCCTTAAGCTCCACGCCTCATGAGTTGAACCAAATTCGTCAATCTTTAAACAAGCAAAGTTACGACAAATATTAACAAGCTTAATAAGACTCAACCTCTTCTTAAATTTACTAAACCGAAAACTTTTAAAACTGCTTTTAAAAAATCTTAGTTACTGTTTTCATATATCATAATGGGCTACTAAGCCCAAATCAAGCATTTACTTTTTCAAAGTTTTGTAAATAGAGATCAAATAAGTTGTGAACCATTTCAACAATTCCTTAAACTGTATGAAACTATCAATGTTTTTTTTCTAATAAGACAAAATGAAAAATATTGTAATAAGCTACAAACTAAGCTCTCGAAACTAAGGCTGTCAAGGCTTAATAATAAGTCGAGTCTTAAACTCACGCAACCTTCTACTTGGTTCGAATCGAGCCACAAAAAGAAATAAGAAAATAGGAGTATAGAAGAACAAAATAAACTCAAATATGTTGCTAATCTAACCCAGAAATAAGCCACGAAAATAGCTTATCCATTAAGCTAGATGAAAAGCAAATGAAAGAACAAGTAGTAAATAAGCTCATATGTAAAACAATACCTCAAAACACTTTATATGAAAAAGGTGATAAGATTCAATACAAATAAGCTTATGAAAATGCTTTTACAAACTGAAAATAAGCTCTAAGACATGATAAAAATAAACTACAAAATAAAGAAAATGAAGATACAAATTTTTCTAAACTAAAACTAAAAAAAACTAACTAACTTCAAATGAGGGGTGGAGTAGAATTTATAGCCACAAGAGGGAGCACTTTTGTAAATATTTGCCAACCGCCACATAGTAATTGAGCCAATCACTGGCTTGTTTCCTCGTACCCTCGGATCGCCAAAAACTGCAGATGATCCAGCCGTTTAGCAGGCAACACGTGGCCATTTGTTTGCTTACATCAAACGCACTCTTTTTTTTGTCCGTTGATTAATTTTCCTTTGCATATGAACTTTTGAAATCAAATGAGTATCACTAAGTCTGCCACGTGTTGACTTTCTATTCGCCCTCAAAATGTAAGTGGGATGGCATGTGACTAGTGTGGAGTTAAATTAGGGTCACGTGATGATGAATATTTCTTTCATCTCATTTCATTCATGCGTCCAACAAAAAGCAATGTAAATGGGCCTTATTTGATAATTTTTTTATTGGGTCATGATTATATCTTGGGCTTTTGTTTAAGTATGGGTCGGTTCGGCCCATACAAATGGAGTCGGGCCGGCCCAATAAAAGATAAAGGCACCGTCAGAACTGGTTTCTCGCGCTTTTTTCAATCTCGTGCTCGGTTTTGGTCCGGTTTGGCTTTGTTTTTGTCCTTTAGTGAATATCCGGTACCTGCACAGCACAAACACAAAAACAAGCATATTTATGGAATTTTATGTGCGTTTTTGGTCATTTAAGTCCGATTTTAATGGTGAAAAGTATGTGTAATTAAACGCATACCAGTGCTACTAATTCTATAACTGATGAAATACCACATTTATACATTCATCCACCTAAAGTTGAAGCAAGGATAATACCCGGGCCAGTTGGTATTCTACAAAAGGTGTTGGCACCAAAAAAGCAGACATTCAGGCAGGGGGTCATGATAACATATTGACAACCCAGGAGTGTGTCAGGAAAGTAAATGAAGATGTGTCTGAAGATGATTATTTTATGCAAGGGCCATGGCTACAAGCGATTGTCTATCTTCATGGTGAAGGGGTCATTGTATCTTGTTGTCTTGGCGATATGAAAAAACATTGCATAAAGGTGAAACTTGAATTAGTGGTTGGGATTGTCAAGAGTTGTACACCAAATTCTTTGGGAGACATGACAGTTACACTAAAAAAATCCAACAGGTACAATGGGAGATACGATTCATTACAAAGTCTTTCAAAATGAAAATGATGGGTACGCAAAGTCTATCAAAGTCGGATCTGTTTTGATACTTCGTAATGTTTCTGCCTGGACACCAAAACCATCACAACATTATCTTAGCATTACAATCAGAAACATTGTTAAGGTATTCGACAACGACACTTTTAAATGTTTATTTTTACATATTTTCGTGTATGTTTTTAAATCAAGTTGTATTACAACAATTATCATCGCTTGTAACGTTTTATTAATTCAATGTCTACTTATTGTTGGTATATCAAAGTAATATAAAATATTATTTCATGCAAAATATAAGTCTTTCAACATACAAAATATAAAAACTAAACTAATCATAACCATAATTCCGAGTATTCTCACACCTACACTTATAGAATAGTTCACCCATTTCATATCTAATGTTCTCCCAATACCTTCCACTCTCACGAGGCACTATTGGCACATGACCATCACATAACTTTGCAATTAACTAACAAGTTATAACTCCACAGTCTTTGAAGTTAGCTTGTTGAGGGACCGAAAATCCTCAACCCTTGTTGTATGATAATATAAAGTTATGGGGTTGTCGTTCAGATCTATGGAAATAACCACGCATTTGCAAAATGCCATTAATCACGGGCGTCCAAGCTTTAATTTGATGTTCCAACAGTAACCTTGTTCTCTCACTTTCCATAGAGTCAAAGACATAAAAAATAGAATGGGGTAGGTTTACTGCACACTCATTACAGAGATTATCCACCAACATTTATTCGGGCATACTACACCTCACAAAGATTAACTAACAAAATTTGGTTAAATTTAAAATACTAATTTAAAAACTATTCATCCATAAAATCTATTAAAAGTTTTAACATAAATATGTACAAAAATATGTACCCAATTAACATATTTCCATGGTGGGTAAGGACGGATTGAACCATCCATTGTTCTAATAATGTGTGGATCTGTCTCTATCATGATCCGATTATTTTCAAGATGTACACATGCTGTCCCTGATTTAGACACAGCCCAGTCGGCATTTTGTGGCCTACTTCTAATGAGTATCTCGATCCATGCATTCATTTGCTGATTAAAAAAATGATAACAAAATTAATAAATTTATTTACGAAAATAAACATTACACATTTATTAAAGTTGTATTGTTGAACTTACGTTCCCGGATAACCATCCTTCTTGGTAGGGATTGTCTACGCTGTGACTTCTAGGCATACACAATGAATCTGGACTAGTTGTCGCCAAAAGAAATTTGACTACATAACCCATTATGTAACACTCTGCAAGCTACTAACATAGTCATACGGGTTTAAAATAAATTGCGTGAAGTCATTATATTCTTCTCGGGTAACCTTAAAAACCAGGTTAAACGACTATCTCAATACACATAATAGTTAGACTTTATTTATTAAATTAAATTGCAGACTAACAATTAATTTATTAGGGTCGACATTTTCATACGTAAAGTATATACCAGTATCATGTACACCCGTTATCACAACGTCATCCCCTCCTGCATTGTCATACGCAAAAGCGTTCCCAAGATTCAAGGGTGATAAATTGTCATTCTTGCACTTTTTCTTAGTTTTACCAACCCATTTCTTAGGTAATTATGTAGTAGGAGGCAATGGCGTGTATGGACTCTGCATATATACGCTAGGACGCTGTTCCCTCCTTGGTCGCTCCAATTTATTCTAAAAAAATTAATAAACTTTTATTCACTTCATGATGGTTACTATTATAAAAGCGAAATCGTAAATAAATTAAGGATTTACGGGTCGCATAAGCCAAAGCATCACATGGATGCGACGGGATAGCGGGTGTTGCCAAATGGAAGTTGGGTATAAGATTCGGCATAGGCTTTGCCATATTTAGAACTACGGGTTGCCGATGGCCTTGGGGTTTGCCAGTTATTGGCGTACCATATGGTTAAAGTAAAGAAAGAGTTGTTTGTCGGCGTCTGGAAAGAAGACGGACCACCCTGTGGAAACCCAAAAAATAAAACATTATAATACTTACTTACTTTTCAGAAGGACAAAATATATGACTATCAAATCCACATAAATTATACCTGAATGCTTTGAAATCCGCTCAAATCGCTTATCCCATAATGCTGATCAACAATGATCGGTTCTTTATTTGCTCCCGTGCCAACACTCATATCCTCCATAAACTTATTCATTTTTTCAAAAATATTTTGGCCCTGTTTCATCATTTGATCCAACCCACTTCTTTGTTCCTGAAAATCTCGATAAAATTCAGATGGTACTTCATAGTGATTTTGACGGTTTAAATGACGTGGTGGTCGTTCTGCTTCACTAACACGGCCGTCAAAGTAGGCCCTGCTAGAAACCCACCAACCAGATCCAGCCTCAATCTCATCCGGTATCAATCTTTCCGCAAGTACACGTCCCTGCAAAATATAAAAAAGGACATTAAGTATGAAATAAATAACGTAATCAAATTAATAAACTATAAAATTACTTAAAACTCACATGAAGAAAATCACGAAGCATGTGTCAATAAAACTTCTTATTGGAACTCCAAGCGACTACTCTAGGATAACGCTTGTGACGTGTATAATATTTATTCGGCACTTCTCAGAACACCTCCAATATCCACGTCTAAAAATAAATAAATTGTTTCAATTACTTTACGTTAAACATATATATAATTTAAATGCCCAATTAAATATTATATACTAAATTATGACATACCTTTAATGCCCAAGTGAATCCGAGAATCGAATACGTTTTCTTATCAACTTCGTTTGTCGGCTCAGTGGCATATAAAGGAAGCCAACATCTAACGTTTGCATCCCTTAATTGATAGTACAATGTCGGCCAAACATACGAACCCCAAAGATAGTCGTCCCAACCATCTCTATCATTTGCTAACCTTAAAATCCAATTAGGGACCGCACGTCTATCCTTCACACCTAATAACACTAACTGCAAAATGCATATACAACAAAGGCTAACAGCATCATCGTCGTCTAATTTAGAAACGACTTGCTCTTAATCAATTCTTCAACATTTTTCCCTGTCATATGTTTACTATCTAAAGATGACAGAAACATCCGTCGCCTAAAAGGAATAGGCTGATCCTCGTCGTCATAGTCAGCCCAATACTCTACCCCAAACTTTAACCCAGTAACAAGACAAAATTCTTCTCTTCCAAATTTTATTTGAAAATTATCAAACATATGGTAATACAAAGGAACATTTTTAGTTTCATCACCTACTAACATTTGCCGACTTAACGTATAATGTATTAAAATACAATTTTCAGTCCAATCCTCTAATTTTAAAAACAAACCAAAACAAGTGTTCTTAAATAATTCTTCCCGTGAAGTGCCCCTAATTAGATCTCTAATTATTTTAATCAAACCTATTTTACTTCTACATGTAACAAGAGCACGAGGCACCTAAATTAAAAAAAATTGCATATATTACTACGCATATAAACATAAAAAAAAACGCAGTAACCAATTAAAAAAAATTATACCTCGTAGTTGCTCAAATTCATCTTATAAACGCAGTAACCAACTAAAATACCCACACAACTGTCGGGCAAAACCGCCTCAAAACCACCAAAAAACACAATTTAGAAGTACACCAACCAAAGCCACAACACAATTTAGGAGACCTCTTTGAAACTATTGCTTCTTGTTTTACACTTGAACTGTGAGTATCTTCAAACCGATATCAACTATCATTTATACATGCAAAAATTGTTCAAGGTTATGAAAAACTACAAAATCACTACTGCTATTGTCATTGTTAAGTCATTTCCTAGCTATGAATTGTAATATCAAGGCACGTTTCCCAATTTACTCATCACCATCAACCATGCGCGATCAACATTATTTGTCTGACAAAAACAGAAAAAAGAAAAGTTGATCACCATCAACCATGCGCGATCAACCTATGTGGCAAAATTAGGGCTTGTTTTCCATTTCGTTAATGCCTAGAATCATTGTGGTGGTGACACGTGTTCATCGAGTTGATCACCACCCATGCTGCGCGATCAACTAGGCCTAAATGGTAATGTCAGATTCACGAGGTCTCTGCAACAAAAGTGATATCTCACATAGTTTTTTCGGTAAAAAACGCTTTTTTTATGTATTTAATTTTGTGGGTCTAACATAAACCCATACGCCACAAAACATTGTTGTATGGATGTATGCAATGGAGAAAGAATTTGTTATAGCAGAAATATAGTTCTCATCCAACAAATACACTTACAAATACACGATAAATCTACATTGATTGTATCCACTTTGTATTAAAATTTAGTTAAGGTTATGGTTCTCACGAATGTAGATTTACACAAATCAAATTATTTTACTCGTAAGTTTTAACACAAAGTCTGTAGTCCGTACTGTGATTATCATACCTCTGAACTAGCTAATACATCTCGTAATAAACAACATTGACTATATATAGTAGTATATAATAACTTAATAATGTCACTACTCTATCTACTACTAGTATAATATAAATATAACAGTACACAAAATATAACACATGGATGAGTAACATTATGGTCCGTCAATTTTGGCTAGAATGAGTTACGATTCACATGATGCAGCTTGAAAACAATCCCCACCTCTTCTGCCAAACAAAACAAATTAAGACCCACATGGTTAGTCAATAGTCATGTCACATGTGTACTTAATATTGCAACTTATGGATTTACTAACATTTTAGCTTCCCTTTCATTTGGGTTATTCCCAAATATAACTCTATTTATTTGTTTTAAATTATCAAGATATGACATGATATATTGATATTATATTATGTACTCAATGTTTTAGTGAGACAAAAATATGTTGGTACCAAACTGAAACAATTATTTTGAAAAAGAAGGCAACATTATCATTATGCTACATTTTGATTGCAACCTCTAAATACCACATTTCAATGACTTTTTTATTCTTAAATTTTATGCGTGTTTTCCGTTTATGAAAAAGGTTCTAACATTTGTCGATTTTTTTTAATCATTTTATATCATATCTCGTATAAAAAGTTTAGAAAAAAGTTAGGGGAAAAAGCATTACTCTAAAAGGGTAAAAAATCAAAA
This sequence comes from Tanacetum coccineum, assembly GCA_026074375.1. Taxonomy (NCBI): domain Eukaryota; kingdom Viridiplantae; phylum Streptophyta; class Magnoliopsida; order Asterales; family Asteraceae; genus Tanacetum; species Tanacetum coccineum. The sequence continues at coordinate 8,433 of BQNB010002534.1, forward strand.
GTTGAAATCATGTAGTAGGAGTGTTGACTTTAGGCATGGTTAGGTTTAGCTCCACAATCAAGTGTTTGGCATTATGTGCTCGTGAATTGTGATCATTTTGTTTAACCATGATTAAGGGAGTTGTATGTACTTACTCTTCTAGGCTTTGCGCGAAGGAGCTCCGGAGAGATCTTGTACAAATCCTCATCCACAGGCTTCGGTTTAACATGCGCGGTTCTTGGTCGTGGTGGTGATGGTTGTGTGGCTACACTCACAGGACTTGGTGGCTCCTTTGAATCATAGTCATACGCCACCCAAACGTCTTTTTTGGTTTTCTTTGGGCAGCCCTGTTACAACCAAAACAAATTCATTCAAAATCGAGGCATTTGCGCTTGTTCATGTGCTTATTTGCATCCCTTCTAATTTTTTTTTGTTGAACTTAGGTTCCCTTCTAATTAATGCTCGAACTTTTCACATATATAGGTCATCTTGAACTATTTAAATTACGTATTAAAAGAGCTACTCTTTTTATCTTTCTTTCAAACATGACCAACATCACAGTTAAAGCATGAGAAGATCTTAACATTTATATCATTCACAAATAACCAGATAAAGCAAGCAGTAGATACGTTATATTAAGCAATCATAAGCGAAATTTACAATTTACTTACTCGTCTACGAGGAGCGACAATAATAGCTGGAGTGAGAATGTTATTCTCATATAAATCTCCAGCAACATAGAGATCACGATCACCCGAGTAACTACAACGAATCAAACCAGCTTGTCTAGCCGATTCGAAGCATTGTGTAAAAGGAAGATCATCATTGCAATCCCAGCTACCAAAGGCAGGAATATGGTTTCTTGTATAATGCTGTGAATTTAAACAAGTAACATGTAACATATATCAAATAAAACATCTAAACCAACAAAAACACAAAATGATTTCTTTTTAGGTTAATTTCCAGATACAAAAACTTAACTTACATTCATGAAGAATAATTGATCTGTTGGAGAATGAATGCTTTGTTTTAATTTGTGGGGTTATGATTTTATATCAAACGTTATTACTACTATATACAAAAGGCAGCCTACCCGGCCCGCCAAAAATTTAATGCAACCCGACTTTTTTACCCGGTACATTTAATGAGGCCTTTTTTTTTTTTTTTTTTTTTCTCTTTACATTGACCTTTTTTTTTTAACCTTTTTTTTTCTCAAAAACTTTTTAAAATAAAACTTTACTTTTTTTTTTCTCGGAATACCCTCTCGCGCTGTTTGAGTCATCGGTCTGTTTTTTTATGAATAAACCTTTAAGTTTCCTCAAACCTCGCGCTCCGCTAATCGTCCCGTTCTTTTTTTTTCTAAAAAAATTTTTAAAATAAAATTTTCCTTTTTTTTCCTCGAAATACCCTCTCGCACTGTCGGAGCCATCGGTCTGTTTTTTTTTTCCTTTTTTTTTCTCAAAAAGTTTTTAAAAGTAAACTTTATTTTCTGAACAAAATTTTAAAATAAAATTTTCCTTTTTTTTTTCTCGGAATACCCTCTCGCACTCTTTTAGTCATCGGTCTGTTTTTTTTATGAATAAAAAATTTAAGCTCCTCAAACCTCGCTAAAACTCTTATAGTTTCCTCAAACCTCGCGCTCCGCTTAATCGTCTACAAAGGGCGCGCGGTCGCCAGTATCTTTTTTCATTTTTTTCCCAAAAAAAATTTTCTAAATAAATTTCCCTTTTTACCCCTCGGGAATACCTCTGCCATGCATTAAATGCCTTTTGCATTTAGTGTGCATTAATTGCACCGGGTATGACGGGGTGCATTTAAAGGCCGGATCAACCCTCACCGTCCAATCGGTTTGTTTTTTTTTTTTTTTTTTTTTTAGAAAAAAAAAAATTTGTTTTTCTTTTTTTTAAATACTCTCTCGCACTTTTTTGTCATCGGTATGTTTTTTTTTATGATTGTGGTTTCCGAAACATTTTAATTTTTTTTTTTAAAATGTTTTTTTGCTTTTTTTTTTCAGCGACATAGAGATCACGATCACCCGAGTAACTACAACGAATCAAACCAGCTTGTCTAGCCGATTCGAAGCATTGTGTAAAAGGAAGATCATCATTGCAATCCCAGCTACCAAAGGCAGGAATATGGTTTCTTGTATAATGCTGTGAATTTAAACAAGTAACATGTAACATATATCAAATAAAACATCTAAACCAACAAAAACACAAAATGATTTCTTTTTAGGTTAATTTCCAGATACAAAAACTTAACTTACATTCATGAAGAATAATTGATCTGTTGGAGAATGAATGCTTTGTTTTAATTTGTGGGGTTATGATTTTATATCAAACGTTATTGGTTTAAAGGCGTGGTACCACAATGAATAAATGGACTACAGTTATAGTGGCAGTGATTAAGATAGATATGAAGATCCAGTGGGGACATAGCACAAACTTGTAGGTTTTTATGAATAATATATTAGCATAGGTGTTATCTTATGCTTTTTAATGAAGTTATACACATGTACATACGCATCTTCACACTAGTAAACAGATACAGTAGTTGCTAATATAGATGGTAATTTAGATGGATTACATATTTACACGTACGCATGCATTAAATTATGGGCGATAAAGAGTGAAACTTTTATAGAGGTAAAGTTGGTGAAGTACCCGTTTATAAATTTTTGAATAATTATTGTGCTAAGACAATTAAAAAGTTGTATTATTAGTTTATTACAATAATCTATTAACAGTACATTTTAGACAATGTAAACTTTCAACTTGATTATCCCGTTTATCTCGTTAACTGTTTTAGTTAACTGTTTTAGTTATTATATATATTATCATTTGATATCCGTTGACTTACTATTCATTTTAAGCATTGTAGCTACAGTGTTACAGTGCTGGGCAAAAAAGAAGCTCAAAAAATTTAGCTCAAAAATTTGGGACGGCCCAATTAGTTTTTTTTTTTTTAATTGTTGGCACAAAATAGGGAGGAAAAAAATGTTACAAAAGTACCGACGCATTCAGATAAAAAAATACCCGCGGTAACATTTCCGAATTGACTTAAACAGTGTCATTTTACACCATGAGACTAAAAAAAGAAATTCGCAAAAAAAACAAAATAATAATAAAATAAAAAAAAATTAACGTCACGCAACAACGCGTAAGACCATAAAAAAACTACTAAACACAATACTGAAAAAGTAAACCCGCATTATTAAATATGAGACTGACAAAATAAACTCGCACAAAATTAAAGGAAAATAAAAATAAAAAGTTAACGCCCCGCAACAACGCGCGAAAAATTAACGCCCGCAGCAACGCGCGAATATCTTTGCTTGTTCCATATATAAAAGAAGATTCACTTCATCTGCCGTTGGTAGGAGCTCGAAGATTCCTCCTTCAATTCTTACGTCGAGTGGCTCAGTTGCTTTCTAATTCCCCCTTATCTAAACGCATGAAGGAGAACCTTGAAGGCCTTGTTATGTGTCGTGGTGGCTTATTTGGTGGTTCAAAAATCAATGCTTGTTTGGCTCTCGTCAGCCTAGAAGGGAGCTTATTTTTGACGACATCATTCAAATGTCTTTTTTGTGAATTTCTAGCTGTTGTAAAATCACGCTCGATTAGGCTACTTGGATGCAGAATCCTGATTTTCTAAACGCGAGGGGTTTGGGACTGATGACAAGGTCGATTGGGTTAAGGAGTTAGGAGTTAGAGAAATTGCGATTATCTTTGGTTTGCAAGAGACAAAGCTGAAGGAGGTCGATGAGAAATTTGTTAGGAGGTGGAACGGGGATGATTTAGGGTTTGCACGAGTTAATGCTAATGGCAGTTCGGGAGTTTAATTACAATATGGAATGCTTTGGTATTTACAGGGACCCACGCGGTTGGTGAAGATGATTTTTTGGCAGTGGTGGGGAAATGGAATCGTGTTGAGGGTGTCGTTGGATTGTTGAATGTTTATGGGCTAAGGGACGAGTATCAACGGGCAAGTTTATGGAACCGATTAAGTAGTATTTTGGCATCAGTGGACGCAGTTTGGTGTCTGTTCGTGGATTTTAATGAGGTCAAATGTATAGAAGATAGGTTATAATCCGATTTCAATGAGAGAAGTGCAAGAAGCTATAATGATTTTATTAGCTCGGAACAACTAGTTGATATTCCAATGGGAGGGAAACGGTACACAAGGATTAGTGATGATGGCATGAAGTTTAGCAAGCTCGAAAGGTTCCTTGTTTCAGAAGGATTCTGTGATGTATGGCCTGAATTATCAGTAGTTGCACTTGACAGGAAGCTTTCGGACCATTGCCTGATTATGTTGAGGGATAAGGTCGTGAATTTTGATCCTAAACCTTTTCGTGTTTTCGACATCTGGTTTAAAGAGAGAGTCACTTTAGATGTGGTAATTAGAGGGTGGAACAAACCAGTTGCAGCTTCTATTCATGATAGAATATTTAGGGACAAGCTAAAGAACGTGAAAGAAGAACTTAAAAAATAGAGCAAAGAGAACTTTAGGAAATTTGATAGGGAGGTACAAAATTTTAAGCACGAGGCGAGTAAATGGGAGCGGAAAACATAGGTGAGAACTCTTACGGAACATGGAAGGGATCAACGGAAGGAGGCACGCAAAGAATGGATAAGAAGAGATAAAGTGAAAGGTCAAATGTTAAAACAGAAAGCTCGTGTTAAGTGGACCGTTGAGGGTGACTAAAATTCTAAGTACTTCCACTATGTTGTTACAAGAAGAAAAAATAAAAACAACATGACGGGTTTAATGGTCGATGGGAGGTGGAGTAAAGATCCGAAAGAGATTAAAAGATGAGGTTTTGATTACTATAAAACTATGTTCACATAAAGTATCAATGTTAGGCCGAAACTAGTTACTAATGGTTTCAAGAAGATTACAGAGGCGGAAGCGGGTAGGTTAGAGGAGAAGTTTACTGAGGGTGAAGTTTGGATAGCGGTTAAGAACTGTGGCAACTCAAAATCCCCTAGTCCCGACGGCTTTAATTTCAAGTTCATCAAACGTTTATCGGATGTTATAAACACGATTTGATGCTTGCTATTAATTGGTTTTAGGAAAAAGGGGAAATTAACCACAGGTGCAATTCTTCTTTCATCTCTTTTATTCCCAAGACTAATGATCCAATCAGGTTGAAAGACTTTAGGCCTATTAGTTTAATCGAGTGCTTCTATGAGATTGTGGTGAAAGTGTTGGCCGAAAGAATCAAAAAAGTTATTGATGGATTGATCAAAAATGCTCAAAACGTTTTTCTCAAAGGGCGTTTCATTTTGGATGGTGTGTTGGTAACAAACGAGGTAGTTGATTATCTACGAAAATATCGGGGCCAAGGGCTTATTTTCAAGATAGACTTTGAGAAATCCTATGATTGTGTGAATTAGGACTATATTAGAGACGTGATGGTACAAATGGGGTTTGGGTTGAAATGGTTTAAGTGGGTGGATGCGTGTTTACATTCGGCATCAATCTCAATTTTGGTTAATGGTTCACCTACGGACGAATTTACAATGACTAGAGGAATTAGGCAAGGTGATCAATTGTCTCCATTTTTATTCCTTATAGCGACAGAAGGGATTAATGTGGCTCCAAAAGAAACGGTTAGTAATGGGGTATTGAAGGAGGGGTGTCGATAAGGAGAGATGAAGTTATTGTATCACATTTGCAATATGCAGATGATACGGTTTTTTGGGGAATGGAGTCATAGAAATGGCAGAAACTTGATGAGGGTCTTAAAGTGCTTCGAAAAGGCTTCAGGATTAAAAATTAATTTGAGTAAAAGTAGTCTTTATGGAGTTGGAGTATCACAACAAGAAGTAGATGCAATGGCTGGTTTTCTAAGGTGTCATTCGGGTAGTTTACCTTTTGTGTACCTTGGTCTTCCTGTCGGCTTAAACATGAATAGGGTGGAAAGCTGGAAAACAGTAGTTGATAAGTTCAAGGAGAAATTATCAAATTGGAAAGCAAGAACGTTATCATTTGGTGGTCAGCTAACTTTGGTGCGCTTGGTTCTTGGTAGCCTCTCGTTGTACTATAATCTATGTTCCGTGTCACAGCTAGTGTGATTCAAAAACTTGAGAGAGTGAGTAAAACTTTCTTTTAGAGTAGGAGTGAGGATAGTCGCAAGATGGAAAGGGTTAAATAGGAGAACGTTATGTCTAAATTTAAATGGGGGGTTAAATATCGAGAGCCTCAAAACTTCTAATTTGGCTTTATTGGGTCAATGGTGGTGGCGTTTTAATCTCGAAGGGAATTCTGTTTGGGTTACAGTTATTTAGAGTTTCAATGGTGTCGATGGTGGTATGCGAGATAGGGGTGATTGGGTGGTAAATAGTCGAGGCACTTTGAGTAGTATTATCAAAGTAAGTAAGGAAATTGATAGGCTGGGGATTGAGTTCACATCTTCGTTTGCCAGGAAGTTAGGGAACGGTGAAAGTATTTGTTTTTGGTTGGATAAATGGATTGGGAATTATAAGTTATGTGATTGGTTTCCTAGATGTTTAGGTTGAGAGAAATAAAGAAGTATGTATTAGAGATAGGGGTTGTTGGGATCATCTTGTGTGAATTGGTGCTAGGAATGGGTCGGAAATCTAAGAGGGAGATCTATGGGTGAGTTAGAGGATTGTGTTAACTTAGAGATGGATCAAGTTCCAACTCAAGATGGTACTGATTTGTGGAATGGCTGATGAAATATGGGGGTTTTACAGTCAAGGGACTTAAAGAGATGGTGGACGAGAAGGTTCAAGGTCTAATGTCACACCCCGACATAGGCGAAAACACGGGTATGCGACGAAGAATGATCATTCATAACACAAGATACAAAATATAGAAATCTAAAATGCATTAATATAAAAGTGTCATGAAGATCATCCACCTCAAGTACAGACTTGAGTGAAATCCCAACAAGAACACATCACATAGTCACTTACAAATCCAAATGCCCACGCAGGGGTCCATATCAATCTTAGACAACAATCCTCAAACTACTGAGTTCAAACAAACACCAAATGCAAGACTTCTCAATACATGATCCATAAGGGTACCCTTAAGGTTAGCTATCTCGCATCACAACCTTACAGTTCATTAACTTCACCTGAAAATAATACTAAAAAACGTCAACAATAATGTTGGTGAGCTCGTAGGTTTGAAGAAACCTAGTTGTTGTGCCAATATTTCAAACAGTTGGACAATTGTGCAATATGACAGTGAATATATGCAAATACAATCAAACCCATGACTTAGCATCCCCGCTAATCATGTACCATGACCTAGCATCCCCGCTAGTCATCAATCCAGCATATACCAATGCTCTTGGGGTCGCAACCCCGAGGTTATACGCACCTAACGGCCTCCCAGTACTGGAGCATTTACATAGGGCAACCTTTCACAAACATAGCAAATCCTTGCTAATCACACCTTGCCATGCACCTCGATGCATGCAAGAACAATCATACCACATAATATTCACATAGCAGTCATAAGCACATAAATTGTCCCAAAAACAAAACCACATTTCGCACAGTTCAGAAAAACAGTTCAAAACACATTTGAGTATCATTTTCCCCCAACGAAAAAGATTTAAAAAGTGGGGCTACTAGAACTCACCTCAAGCACAAAACTCAATATCACACAAGCAAATGCAACGATGTCCAACACGACCTAGTCCAATTAATGTTCCACTTAGACATTTATTTCCAAAACAGCTTTCAGGTTTGATGCATAGAGTTCAGATGCATGTTGTATGGTTATCTTTAACGTGTCAGTGGTGTGGTGGTTGACGACTTAACTTCATAAGATAACATACTTCAACTCCTACCTTAGTATAGTATATACTTATACTATTTAATATAATAGAGTAATATAAGAAAATTCTTATATTATGCACTTATAGTATACTTCGGTAAATCCATTCGGCACTCTTAGTTACCATTAATTCATCATTTAAATATAAGAAACGAAACGTTTAATTATACTAAACAATTTGGAAAAGTTTCAAAAAAATATATTTTTCGTCTTTTAGTCGACTTATTAAAATAATAATTTTTTATTATTGTATTGAAAATCGCGTTTTAAGTAAAAATTCTAAGTATAGACTTTTTACGAAATTTCGACATGACCCATACGTTTATAGAACGTTTTCCAAGGTTTTTAAACCTTTATTTCAAACAATATTCCACAAATTTACAATTTTCTGACAAAATGCCAAAAATCCATATTTCGCAATGTTCACCAAAAAGTATTTCCCAAACGATTTCCAATATGAATTCATAAGTATGTCTCATTTTTCAAAGTTCGTCAAAACTCATAAATGACTAGTTTACGCTTATTGGGCCTTAAGGCCCAATAAGGATTCATTAAGATATTGGTATGTATAATATACATTTTAGGCCTAATACTAAAGCCCATTAGTAAATATAAGTCCAAAACGTTAGCTAACAAAATAATCCGGACCCACAATTAGCCACGACTCATTAGGCTTGTTTGGGCCGTGAGCCCATAAGCTCACAAATAACTATATTAAGCTTTTAAATAAGCTAATAAGCTACGTAATACATTTGATTATCACCATAAGCTATCAAAATAGTCCACGAATATACGACATACAAGGTAAGTAACCAAAAATACTTCCCTTGTGTTTCTCAAAATTGCCGAGAGTTATTAAGCTCAAAATAAGCTCGAAAATGCTTAAAAATAAGCCAAAATACACCACTAACCAAAATAAGCTAAATAGAAAATAAATGTTTCCACGACAATAAAACTACAAAAACCTTACTCCCTTTTACTTCCATTCGAACCAAAACCCAACCCTTTATAACATTTCGCAAACTTTTCATTTTCGATTTTTAACAAACACACCGTACAACTAGCTTCTATGCATCATTGAGTACAAGTTAAATCAAGATTTAGAAAACTTACAAAGAGGATTTTGAAAAGCGAGAACGAATGTGAACCGACTACCCAAACGTAATTTAAACAATAACCCGAATACTAGAATCAACCCGGAAGTACCCAAACTCTCATGTTTTTTTATCAAAGATTGAAAAATTATAAGTGTGTGTGTGTGTGTGTTTTAGGTCGGACGAACAAACCAAGAGAAAAAAAAAAAACGATAATAAGCTTATTAAAAAAAATAAAGCTAATACGCTACGTAATACATTTGGTTATCATCATAAGCTATTAAAATAGTCCACGAATATACAACATACAAGGTAAATAACCAAAAATACTTCCTTTGTGTTTCTCAAAATTGCCGAGAGCTATTAAGCTCAAAATAAGCTCGAAAATGCTTAAAAATAAACAAAAATACACCACTAACCAAAATAAGATAGAATAGCAATATACATGTTTTTCCAACCATCACAGACCACGACAATAAACTACGAAAAACCTACGACCCTTTTACTTCCATTCAAACCCAAAAACGCAACCCTTTATAACCATGTTCGCAAACTTTCATTTTTGATTTTTAACCAACGCACCGTAACAACTAGCTTTTGTGAATCATGTGAACACAGACAAAAAGTACAAGTTAAATCAAGATTTAGAAAACTTACAAAGAAGGTTTTGAAAATCAAGAACGAACGCGAAACCGACAACCCAAACATTGTTTTTACGAACCCACACATATTGGTATCAACCCGGATGACTTAGACCTTCTTGTTCTTGATCAAAACTTCAAAAATAAGTGTGTTTTTATGTATGTTGCTGCTCGGATCAGCCAAAGAAAGAAAGAAAGAAAGAATGTGTGTTTTTTGTAACTATGTGTGTTTTTTGCTTAAGTTATAAGCACAAAATGGTACAAGAGATGGACCACCTTGCTAAAAAAATACCATCTTGTCTCCCACAAGACTTGAAACCGGTTAGGGTATCCTAGGGGCTCGGGATGCCTTCTTTTTGTGTTGGGTTCACTTATAACTCAAAAACCTTGATCGTAAAATATTTCTTGAAGTTACTTAGCATTTTTATTCACTTTAAAAATACTTTTCCCATAACTTAGAGTATTTACACGACTCATTTCCATTTAAAACTTTCCAAAACTCATTTTGAACACTAACGGACGTGTCAGGACTCGTTTTCGGCATTTCACATCATTCACGGGACTACCCTCCTGGAACATATCTAACACAATAATACTCTCCAAAAAGGATTATTATACACAATAAAACCATAAAACACCATATTCTCATAAATTCATCACCGTCAACACGGTACAGGTTCTAACAAAATTGAAAAAAGTTAAATAGTCAAAGGACTAAATTAGAACATTCAAATCACAAAAAGGGCAAGGGTTACATTCTAACCCCCTTAAAAGAATTTCGACCTCAAAATTCAGCTACTACTGGCACTAAACATTTGTGGGTACTTAGTCTCATCTGGTCTTCACGTTCCCACGTGAATTCAGGTCCACGCTTCGAATTCCACCGAACTTTGACGATGGCAATTCTACTCCGCTTAAGCTTCTTGAATTCCTTTTCTAAAATTTCCACAGGTTCTTCCACAAAATTCAACTTAGCATCAACTCGGATCTCATCTAAAGGCACTTGCAGTGTTGGTTCAGCCAAACACTTCTTAAGGTTCGACACGTGGAACGTGTCATGAACACCATTCAATTCCTTAGGTAAATCTAACCTATAGTCCACTGGACCGATCCTCTCAATGATCTCAAATGGTCCAACGAACCTAGGTGCTAGTTTCCCCTTCTTCTCAAAGCGTACTACACCTTCCCAAGGCGACACTTTGAGCAAGACATACTCACCTACACTGAACTCTAAGGGTTTTCTCCTCTTATTGGCATAGCTTTTCTAATGATCTCGCGCAGCCTTAAGTCTATCCTTAATCTGCGAGATCTTCTCAGTAGTCTCTTGCACTAACTCAGGCCTATCAACTGACCCTCTCCAACCTCTGCCTACATGATCGGGGAATGACACTTTCTACCATACAAAGCTTCAAACGGCGCACATCTCACACTAGAATGATAACTATCGTTATATGAAAACTCAACTAATGGAAGATGAACATCCTAACTTCCCCCGAAGTCAAGGACGCACGCCCTAAGCATGTCTTCCAAAGTCTGAATTATACGCTCACTCTGACCGTCGGTCTAAGGGTGGTAAGCCGTACTCATGTCTAATCGGGTTTCTAATGCCTCTTGCATTGACTGCCAAAACCTTGATGTGAAATGACTATCACGATCTGATATGATCGAGATCGGCACACTATGCCTAGCTACAATCTCATTCAGATATAATCTAGCTAACCTATCCATCTTATAGTCCTCACGCATAGGTAGAAAATAAGCAGTCTTAGTCAACCAGTCCACAATGACCTAGATTGTGTCATGCCCACTACTAGTCCTTGGTAACTTCGTAACAAAATCCATTGCTATCCATTCCCATTTTCATTCAGGGATCTCAAGTTTCTGCAGTAAGCCATATGGCCTCTGATGTTCAGCCTTAATCTTCAAATAAGTCAAACACCTACTAACATACACAGCTATATCCTACTTCATTTCTGGCCACCGATACCTATCTCTAAGGTCATAATACATCTTATCAGCTCCTGGGTTTACAGAGTACTTCGACTTATATGCCTCATCCATAATCAAGGTTCTCACATCACCCTTCAAAGGAACTCATATTCGATCCAGGTAGTACAAGGCTTCATCAATCCTACGTTCTATCATCTCACCTAGTCCTTTCTGCAACCTCGCAGACTCATCAGATGCCTCCTCCTGAGCCGCTAATATCATATCCTTGATACTCGAATAGAGTGTCATATTCATAGCTCGAACTCTCTTAGGTTTCACCCTCTCTTTCCTACTCAGTGCATCAGCTACTACATTCGCCTTACCAGGATGATAGCGAATTTCGCAGTCATAATCACTAAAAAGCTCTATCCAGCGAAGCTGTCGCATGTTTAGTTTCTTCTGACTAAAGATATGCTAGATACTCTTATGATCGGTATATATGACACTCTTTGTCCCATACAAATAATGTCTCCAAATCTTAAGTGCAAACACAACCGCACCCAGTTCTAAATCATGGGTGGTGTAATTCTTTTGATGGATTTTCAACTGCCTAGATGCATAAGCTATCACCTTACCTCTTTTCATCAACACATAGCCTAATCCTAGGCCAGACGCATCACAACACACCACAAAATCTTCTGGTCCATCAGGGAGAGCTAGAATAAGTGCATTATATAACTTGTCCTTCAAAGTTTGAAATGCCCTTTCCTGTTCCTCACCCCAATCACATGTCTTACTTTTCTGAGTCAAAATGGTCAGGGACTTAGCTATCTTAGAAAATTTCTCTATGAATCGATGATAATACCCTACCAAACCTAAAAATGAATGAACCTCAAACAAAGTTCTATGGGATTCCCAATTCTTTACAGCTTCAATCTTACTAGGGTCTACATGGATACCATTTCCATTAATCACACGACCAAGAAACTATACTTCCCGCAACCAGAATTCACACTTGGAAAACTTAGCATATAGTTTCTATTTCTTGAGCAATTCTAAGACTAGCCCTAAGTGCACTTCATGCTCTTCCCGAGTGATACGAGCTTTAAAAATATATAATACTATGTAATACTATGGAAAATTACCAATTTACCCTTAAGGACAAAGGTGAAAAGAAAACTCTTCAAAATATATATAATATAATATAATACGTATCTTAACCGGGAAGTATGATTCCCCGGGTCGTTTCCCCAACGACTTGTGAAATTGAAACTACGTTTGTTGTTCGGACAATGATTTGAATGGGATACAAAGTTTGATTTGATTTTCTACTTCTACAAAAATAAGCAAATGATAACAATTAAGAATGAAAACAAACAACGAGAATTTAAATTTTAACTAAAAACGCAAATCGGGAACCTTAAAC
>BQNB010002534.1:22307-123811 GCA_026074375.1 Tanacetum coccineum
ATATGACTCATATGATGTCAAATACCCATTAATGAATGTGACTAGTAATAACCTAATGCACATGACCCATGACCCATGTGAATTAGCCATTATCACCGGTCATGCATGGGTTCCAATACGCTATAAGCCACTACAACCCAATGCACGTGACCCATGACCCATGTTAATTACCCATTGTCGATCACCAGTCATGTATATGTCGATAACATGACACTCTAAGCAACTACAACCCAATGCATATGACCCATATGATGTCAAATACCTATTAATGAATATGACCAGTGATAACCTAATGCACATGACCCATAACCCATGTGAATTAGCCATTACCACCAGTCATGCATGAGTTCCATTAAACTATAAGCCACTACAACCCAACGCACATGACCCATGTTAATTACCCATTGTCAATCACCAGTCATGTATTGGTCGATAACATGATACTATAAGCCACTACAACCCAATGCACATGACCCATGACCCATGTTAATTACCCATTGTCACCAGTCATGGATGTGTCGTAACATGACACTCTAAGCAACTACAACCCAATGCACATGACCCATTACCCATGTGAATTTAACAAGAAAATATCAAATAATTAGAACAACTTGTTTGGAACTAGTGAATATATCAATGGATTATTTGGGATGTTGGTTAAACAAATAGCAAGGTACACAAAATCTAAGAAACACAATTCCAATCAAATGGTCATGTCATGGAATTGCATACAAAAGGTACGTTCATGTATTGGTCGATAACATGACACTATAAGCCACTACAACCCAATGCATGTGACCCATAGCCCATGTTAATTACCCATTGTCACCAGTCATCATGGATGTGTCGTGGCATGACACTATAAGCAACTACAACCTAATGCACATGACTCATGACCCATGTGAATTAGCCATTATCACCGGTCATGCATGGGTTCCATTACACTATAAGCTACTATAACCTTACGCCGCCTGATACTACAAGAATCGAGGCTTTTAACCACAAGAAATATTTAGCCACGACCAACATCGTGGCTAAAAGCCCACTAAACGACAAAATAGCCAAAAATGGCAATCCGATTAATACCGCGTAGAACGATTACAAGCTACAGGGAGGTCGACCGCCCGGCTATCGATTCGCGATTTTTTTAAACTTTGCAACTATTTCTTTAAATTTTTTGTAAACAATTAACAAAACTTTTATTCACGACTATTATCGTGGCTTAAGGTATTTTCCTGATTAATACCGCCAAGAACGATTACATGCTACAAGGATGTCGACCGCCCGGCTATCGATTCACGATTTTTTCAACCTTTGCTACTAGTTCGTTAAATTTTTTGTAAACATGTAACAAAACTTTTATTCACGACTATTATCGTGGCTAAAGGTATTTTACCTTTCGTAAAATTTGTAAAATACTTTTAGTCACGTGACTAAATGTATTCCCCCCAAAAATTTAATGAATCCCATTCCAAATTAATCACACAAACAACTCCTCATGTCACCGCCACAACTCCCTCTCATCTCACCACAAATCTGTCACCACCACAGCTCTCATTACGTTACTCTCTGGTCGCTGTCACTCTCCCGTCATAGATCCACCACTCCCGTCAAACAGTAAATGTTCTTAATCATTCAAACCCTCTCAAAATAACAAACCCTAACTTAATTTCATTAATCTTTTTTTGAACCTTAACAACAATGGCGGCTTTGAAATTTGTTGATTCTCACAATATGGTAGCATACTTGGAACGGCCAACTGATAGTGATGATTTCACAGAGATAGTAGATTTCTTGAATGCAAACCCCATAAGGTATGCTTTGACTGTTAATCCTACTATCTATGTTTCATGCATTGAGCAGTTTTGGTCTACTGCTAAGGCCCAAACAATCAATGAAGAAACACAGATTCATGCCTTGGTAGATGGCAAGAAAATAGTCATAACTGAATCATCTGTGAGGAGAGACCTTCAATTTGCAGATGAGGATGGTACTGACTGTCTTCCAACAACTACTATTTTTGAAAACTTGAAGTTGATGGGGTATGAGAATCTTTCTGATAAACTTACATTTTTCAAATCTTACTTCTCCCATCAATGGAAATTTCTTGTTCATACCATTTTGCAGTGCTTAAGTCCAAAGAAAACTGCTTGGAATGAGTTCAGTAGCAATATAGCTTCTGCTATTATTTGTTTGGCTACTAACCAAAAGTTTAATTTTTCTAAAATGGTTTTTGATGGTATGACTAGAAACTTGGATAGTCTTTCTGCTAAATTTTTAATGTATCCAAGGTTTTTGCAAGTGTTTTTGGACAAACAACTTGACAAGGTGCCCTCTCATAATCCTGTTTACAATGCACCTTGTCATACTAAAAAGGTTTTTGCTAATATGAAAAGAATTGGAAAAGATTTTTCAGGAAAAGTAACACCTTTGTTTGACACTATGATGATACAACATCAATCAGAAGTAGGTGACAGTTTGGAAAGGGCTGCCACTACTGCTTCTAGCTTAAAAGTAGAGCATGTCAGTGGTAACATCACTAAGACCCGATCCAAGGAAACACTTAATGAGCCTACTCCTCAAGGAACTGGTTCAGGTAGTGGTCCCAGGCGCCAAGACACCATGGGGGACATAATTGCTCAAACTAGGTTTGAGAATGTGTCTAAAACATCCTATGATTCACCACTCGGAGGAGTTAACACACCTCGAAGTGATGAGGATAGTATGCAACTTAAGGAATTGATGGAAATGTATACCAATTTGCTACAAAGAGTTCAAGACCTTGAAACTACAAAGACTGCTCAAGCTAAGGAGATTACAAGCCTGAAAAACAGGGTTAAAAAGCTAGAACAAAGAGGAAGGTCAAGAACACTAGGGTTGAAAAGGTTGTACAAGGTTGGAACATCTAGAAGGGTTGAATCCTCTACTGAAGCAAGTTTTGGTGATCAGGAGGATGCATCTAAACAGGGGAGGAATATTGTTGAGATTGATGCAGATGTAGATATTTCGCTGGTTCATGAGGATGCAGGGATGCAGGGATTCAGGGGAGGTTTGATGATGAAGATATGTTTGATACAAGTGTTTTTAATAAGGAAGAATTGTTTGCAGGACAGGACATGGCAGATCAAGAAGTTAATGTTGCTGAAAAGGAAGTTAGTGCTGCTGATCCAGTTACTACTTGTGGTGGAAGTGGTTACTACTGCCAGTGTTGATATTAGTACTGCCAGTGTTCCAATAACTATTAGTACTACTACACCAACTACTCCTCTAACTACAACAACTGAAGATGATATGACTCTTGCTGAGACTTTAATGGAGATCAAGAGTGCTAAAACAATAGGCTATAGGAGTGTTATGCAAGTGCCAAGTGAGATTCAAGAATAAGTGCGCACAACAACAAGTCAAGAAAAGCTCAAGGTTCAAGAGATAAAGGTAAAGCCAAAATGGTTGAAGAAGAAGAACCAAAAAAACCAACAAAGAGAAAAGATCAGATTAAGCATGATGAGGAACTTGCTAAAAGACTTGAAGCTCAACTTCAAGTATGAATGGAGGAAGAAGACAGGCTTGCAAGACAAAGAGAAAAAGAAGATAACATTGTTTCATGGGATAATGCTCAAGCTATGATGGAAGCAGACTATCAAATGGTTGAAAGATTACAATCAAAAGAGCAAGCTTCATTGATTGATGAAGAAAAAGCAAGTTTATTTGTACAACTCTTAGAGGCAAGGAGGAAACATTTTGCAGCATCGAGAGCACAAGAAATAAGGAACAAACCACCTACTAAAATGCAAAAGAGAAATACAATGTGTAATTATCTAAAAAACATGGCTAGATACAAGCATAATCAGTTGAGACACAAAAGTTTTGATGATATTCAGAAGCTGTTTGACAAAGCTCTTAAGAGAGTAAACACATTTGTGCCTATGGATACTAAGAAGTTGGAAGGTAGTAAAGCAAAAGTAGTAGGCAGTAAGACAAGAGTAGAAGAAAGTTCAAAGAGAGCAGGAGAAGAACTTGATATAGAATCCACAAAGAAGCAAAAGGTAGAGGGTGAGACTGAACAAGCAGAGCTATAAGAATGTTGTGAGATTATTCCATTTGATGAAGATGCAGTTAATACCATACCTTTAGCAACTAAACAATCACCTATTGTTGACTACAAGATCACCAAAGATGCAAGAAAGATTTATTATCATATTACAAGAGCAGATGGAATTACTCAAGTTTATATAAGATTTGAGGATATGCTGAAAATGTTTGATAGAGAAGATCTGGAAGTCTTATACATAATAGTAAAAGACAGGTTTAAGTCAACAAAGCCAGTTGGTGATAATAGAGTATTATGGGGAAACTTAATGACTATGTTTGAACCAAGTGCAGGTGATGAGATATGGAGAGAACAAGAAAGATACTTGATTAAGAGCTGGAAGCTGATTGATTCATGTGGAGTACATTGCTTGATGTTGGAATCTATGTACATTTACATGTTGGTTGAGAAAGAGTATCTACTTGCACAATTTACATATAAAAGAATATAGGAAGGGAAGCTACAAGTTAATTATGAGTGTGAAATGGATTTTGAGTTTCTCAGGTTTATCAAGAAACATCTTAAGAAGTGAAGAGATGCTTGGATACATCCTCCTGGTGATTATGAAGATTTTAATGAAGAAACTTGATTATTAATGAAGATGAAGGCTATAACACCTCGTGTTTTAGGACAATGTACGACATTAATAAAGTCACTATTTATTTTTAGTATTGTACGCGTTTGTTTTTAATGGAAATCGTTAAGTTAAATCGCGTAAACTAAAAATGATCAGTTAACGTAAACGGGCATTAAGCAAATTATTGTTTACGTCAAACGAGGGTTAAGCAATTATTTAAAGAATAATTACTAACGTTTCACAAGTTATTTTATCGGATACGTGAAAGCGTTTACGTTTCGCGATAAATGACAATTAGGTTTTCCCGGAACCCTAAAAATTAACGTACGCTTCAACAAATACCTACGTTTATATACAATGATCGAAGTTTATAAAACTTTATGCATATTTGTATATATATACACGTCTCATAAGTATACACAAGATAACAAATACTTTACAAAATACCAAGACATTACAAAGTATACTTTTATATAAAAACTACACTTTACTTTTTATTATAAAAACTTTACTTACACATTTATTTTATAAATACACAAGTAACTTAATAAGAAAATGTGCTAGTGAAACACATTCCCTCGATAACAATGGATGATTCCCTTGATAGGAGCAACTTGTCCATAATATCTAGATATTAAGAAATATCTAGGAAACCATCTCTTACACCATGAACCACTTGGCAATTTAACCTTGAGCAAGGGTTAGAAAGTAACCATGGTTAGGTTAATAAGATATTTTTCCTTCCTATATATAAACATGCATGCATAAGTGAAGTTTCTTACAACTTTACACTTAACAAAAATCTTTTCTCTCTTCCTTTTCTCTCTATAAACCCACGGCATTTTTAAGCCACCCAAGCAAATCATACAAAATTTTTATACAATCCATACAACCCTTTACACATCAATCCTAAGGCATACTAAGGTGTTTGCAAGCATTGGTTCATCATTTGCAAGGATTAAGGAAGAAAAGGGAAGATTAGGGTTTCAAACCTAATCTAGGGTTTATAAGCTTGTAAGCTTTGGTTTTGAATCTAAACACGGGTTTAGAACTTATTTCTCATCTCATACATCATCCCTAAGGTCTTCCTAATTCCTTTATACTTTTATTTCTTATGATTTTATGTGTTATATGTTAATTATGGCTAAATCACCACTAAGGACTTTTTAATATGTAAAATGAGTTATTACTTATGTTTATGATTTTATGCACTTATTCTTATGTCATATGGTCATATATATCATGGAAAAGTGAATGTAAAAGTATGTTAACATATGGTTTAAGTATAAACATGTTTAGGTTAAAATTAGGGTTTTATAAGATTACTTAATCTTCACATGTGAAAATAATGGAAAGTAAATTATTAAACTTGTTACAATGAATTTATAAGGACTATGGATGATCTTGGACATTATTATAAGTAGCACATGTGTTAAAAATAGTTATTAGGGTTTCTATATTAAACTACTAAACTAATTAATACATAAAACAAGGTTTTTATAAAGTTATACACCTAAATACTTAGGGGCTGTTTTAAATCCGAATTTCATACAGTGGGTTTGATATAATATAATAATAATACGTCTCGTGACGATTCCAAAATGATAAGAAACTCGAAAAACCGATTTATAACGAAAAAGATACGTTAATTACGAGTTTACGACTATAAATACTTTTATAAAACTATTTTTATAAAAGTTACTATTCATTACAGCAACTATCATTTTAAAAACATCTAAAATATGATATAAATTTTAAATACGAGATCGTACACGCAAGAATCGTTAAGAACGGAACTATAACGAATAAACTACGACATATTCGATAATTAAAGTTTATAAAAGAAATTTTATAAACTATGAATAGTAAAAATCACTATTCATCAGTGGACAACTTTGTAAAATATTATAAATCTTTTAATAACGAGAACGTACTCGAAGGAATCACTAAAATCGGAGTTAAAACGAATAAGTTATCGCGATTACGAGTTTACGCTAATTAAGACGTAAAAACGGGTATATAGCTGTCATGAACAGTAATTTTACTATTCATCGCAGAATCTTAAAAACTTGAAAATGTAATATTTTGATCACTCGTCTTACTACGAAGATGTGGGCATAAGAAACGTCAAAATCGGGCTTAAAATGCAAAAGTTATGCTAGTTTTACTAAAACGGTAATTATAAACGTTTTAACTTTTTAAACACAATTTTACCAAAACTATTACTATATAGAATATTTAGTGGTTATCAAAGTGCTATAATAACTAGGTGGGTTTCCAAATGAAGCCCTTCGGATGTATAACACCTCGTATTTAGGTCATGTATGACATTTAATGAAATTCATAATTTATTGTTAGGGTTTTACGCGTTTGCTCTAAACCATAAACGTTAAGTTTAAATCGCGTAAACTGAAAATGATCAAACAATGTAACGGGGCATTAAACGAATTAAATGTTTTCCATCAAGCAAGTGTATATATGATTATATGAGGATAATTAAAACTTGTTCATCTTATTTTTATCGGCTACTAAAATGCTTACGTTTCCTAATAAAATACGTTAGGCAAACCCTGGAAGTTCAAAAAGCCTAGACTATCGCCTAAACAAATACCCACGATTATACCCCCAATACTCAAAATAATCCAATTATAACATCTTATATACGATATATAAGCCGAATTAGATGGATTATTGGACCAAGAGTCACATAGCAAAAAAATCTAGATATTTCATAAAGTAACTCTTACACACTTTACCAACTTGTCATGTTAACTTAACCTAGGGTTAGAAAGTAACCATGGTTAAGTTAGCAAGATATTTATACTATAAATAGGCTTGCATGCATGAGTAAGTTTCATACTCTTTTATACTTAACAAAATTTCAATTTCTTTCTCTCTTTTCTACACCAAAACTCACGGCAACATATAGCCCCCAAACAAAATTCACACTTTGATTTTCTAAGTATATACAACCCTATACACAACATACTTAAGGTATTCTAAGGTGTTGGGAAGCATTGGTTCATCATTTTCAAGTAATAAGAAGAAAAGGAAAGATTAGGGTTTTGGAAACCTAATCTAGGGTTATAAGCTGTGTAAGCTTTGTTTTATAATCTAAACACGTTTAAGAACTTATATCACATCTCCATACATCATTACTAAGTGTTTTCTTTAAATCCTTAAATACTTTTATTTCTTATGATTATTAATAGTATTACATGTTAAATATAGCCATAATCACCACTAATGACTTTGAATATGAAAAAAGAGTTTTTATACGAGTTTATCAATTTAACACTTACTCTTATGTCATATGATCCTATAGGAGCATGGAAAAGTAAAGATAAAAGTATTGTTAACTTATGGATAAGTATGAAATGTTTAGTTAAATTAGTGGTTTTATAATTAGTCTTACTATCACATATGAAAATAATGAAAGTAAAAAGGTTAAACTTGAATTACGATAATTTACAAGGACAATGATTGGATATTGATACCATATTTATCAGTTATCCAACAAGTTTCAAATGTGGTTTTTAAGAGATTTTATAGTAAACACTAAGTTAATAATAAAAACTAAAAATAAAAAAAATAAACAAAAGGATTTTTTTTTTTTCAAAAAGTTAAACACATGAATACTTAGGGCTGCCAAATACGAAATTTTGGGACAGTAAGGTTAGATGTTTTGAGAGTCATAGATACGCCTCATGCGTTCCATATGAAAAGAAACTCGAAAAACCGATCTAAACGAAAAAGATACGTTAAAAAAACAATTTACGACTATGAATACTTTTATAAAACTATTTTTATAAAAAGTTACTATTCAAATACAGCAAACTTTGAATTTAAAACCAACTAAAAGTATGATATAACTTTTGATTAACGAGATCGAACACGCAAGAAAATATCCGTTACAAAAACGAACTATAACGAGTAAAAATACACTTTTACGATAATTAAAGTTTATAAAAATAATTTTATAAACTATGAACAGTAAAAATCACTATTCATCAGTGAATTTAATCCCCTTTATCAAATATAATAACCTCTTTTAAATAACAAAAAACGTACATCCGAAGGGAATCACTGAAATCGGGATTAAAACTGAATAAGTTTATTACGATTACAAGTTTCTACGCCAATTAAGCCTAAAACACAAAATGAGCTGTTTTTGAAAAACAGTAATTTTACTTAATACCATCGCATTAATTTTAAAAAGTTGAAAAATGTAATAATTTTGATCTGCTCCGTCTTACTACGAAGACGGTGGAACGTAAGAAAGCGAGCAAGGGCTTAAAAAACGACCAAATTAGGGTCCATTTTTACGAAAAGTATATTTATATACGTTTGTCCACTTTAATAAATGATTAAATTTTTACTAAAAAAGATAGTCGTGATTATGCATATAATAGGAGATATTGAGTGGTTATCAAAGTCTATATTACTCAGGGAGTTTTCCAGTAATGAGGCCCTCTTCGTATGCGTAACGATGTAAGTTGTTGGATGTTACCGATTTAAAAAGTGGTCCTAATCTCTCCGTACGTCATGTCATGACCTCTTTAAATTAAGAAAGCCCGACACGATAGTACGAAATTAACACCTATAAGATAGAATTCCAAGAAATAATAAATTAATTGTACACCGAACTTAATACGCCAATATTTTAAACAGGTTGCATTAATCGTCTATGCGTGACGATTTAAACAGGTGATAATTAAATCAATAAGTACTCAAGGTTTGGAGTATCATAGCCCACTTTTATACAGTATTTAACCTGATTTTATAAATTATTATTTATTGGGGGGGGGGGGGGGGGGGTGAAACAATGCCCTTTGGGGATATTAAATTAAATTTTTTGGTATAACCCCCGCAAATTTAGGTTTGGTACAAAAAAAAAAAGGGTAAATAATTTGGAGTATGGAATTTTGTGGCCCTTAGAGGTTGGGGCCGGAAAATAAAAACCCCTCCCCCCTTTGAAGCCCCAAAATAATTTTTATAACCAGGTAACTAGGTTAAGGCCAATAGATTAAAGTTTTTTTTGTTTTTGGAAAATTTTTAAAAACATTTGTATGGATAGCCTGGGGTCCGAAATTGTTAATAAAATTAAAGGAAAATTACCCTTTATTTTTGGGGTAATTTTAAAGCCGGACCCCCCCGTTTTGGGTTGTGATATATTAACCATTGGATTTCGGGGAACCTGTGGAAATGTTTTGCTCACCCCCCCGGGGGGTTTTTTTTAAACCCAAACATCCTTGGTAAGTCGGGACCACAAAGTTAATACTGCCTATAAGATAACAAAATTAAAGGTTTTTGAAATAAAAGCTGTTCCCGGGTGGGCAAGAATGGGATCTTTTTAAAGTGCACACCCTCAACCAACAAATTCATGGGTTTTTTTTTTTTGTAGAGTAGGGGCCAATACCTGGTTTGGTTAAAAAAATCCCCTACCGGGGGGAAAAAAATTATTTTCCTTGCGGTCCCACCTCATTTCAAAAATTATCAAAATTTACCAAGAATACCTAACTGTAAAAATTAGCCAAACCAACAAATTTTTTTATTTGTTTGACTTATTTTTTAAATGCCCCCCCATTGTTTTATTTTCAAGGGGGAAAAGTCATTTTTAAGGACCCAACCAAGAAAATTGCCCCCCAAAAAGCTATGCCCAATTTGGAATAATGGTTTTTTTTGGGAAGTGTAAACACCATGGTTTTTAAAATAGGGAACCCTAGGGAGCCCTTCCATGGTGGGTTATTTTGGGGGGTGGATAAAAAAAATCCCTTACTGTTCCATCCCCCCCCTTATTGTATTTTGGGAAAAAAAAAAAATTAATTAAAATCAAAAATGAATAACCAAAGGTAAAAAAGGCTTATTTTAAAAGCTTTATTTTGTTTTATACTTTTGTCGAGTTTTTAAAAAAAAACTGTTTTTAAAAAGACAGCCCCCAAAATTTTGTATTATTCCCCCAAAATTTATTTTTAAATATCGACCTTTTTTAAGGGGGTGGTACGTTTCTTTTTTTTTTTTTTTTTTTATAATTTTAAATCCCTTGGTGTGGGCCCCTGTGAACCCCCATTCCCCCAAAAAAAGTCCCACACCCCAATTTGCCCCCCCCCCCCACGATCCCCCCCCCCCTAAATGACCCGCCTTGGCCGACACCCCCCATTATTTTGGGGTTTTTTTTACTAAGCAAACAAAAAATTGGGTAAATTCCTAAAGGAAAGCCTCAAGGTTTAAATGAGAGGGACCCAAGGGGGGTCAATAATATGTTTTGGGTTTATTTTTTGGGCCCCCCACCTAGGGGGGACCAATTAACCCCCAGAAATTTTGTTCCCCCAAAAAATCACATTGGGGGCCCCCATACTTTAAAAATCAAAATAAAATGGTTTTTTTTTATTTAAACCCCGTAATTCCCCAATAAAACCCCCCCAAATTTTTTCTTGGCGCATTTATAAATTTTCCCGGTTAAGGCACTATAAAATATAAAAAATTTGCCCATTTAAAATTTTTTGGGGAAAAAAAAAAATTACGGGTAATTGTTAAATACTAAATTTGAAAAAAATGTTTAGTTCAGGGAAGGAATTGGGGTTCCCCCCCCGTTACAAATATCTCAAAATATACCTTTATTTAAATATAATTAAGGGCCCTAAAAATTTTTTGGATTTTTTCCCCCCCCAAGAAAACTTTTAAAAAAATTAAAAAGGTTCCCCCCCAGAAATTGCCCCCAGAAAGCAACGTCCTGCCTTGGGTTAATTTACCCAATTTAAACCAAAATCCCTAATCCTTATTGGAAAGATTGAATACATTTAATTAACCAAGGGGGGGTCCCCCCACCCAAGGGAAAAAAGTATTTCGAGGGTACCCCTTGTTTTTTTTTATTTTTGGGGGGATGAAAGGTTTCCCACCCCCCAATCCCCCACCCATAAGAATAAAAAATGTGCCTGGCCCCCTATGATAGGCCCCAAAGAGGGCCCACCCCCCAATGACCCCCCACCCAACCGTTCCCCCCGCCCAACCACCGCTTTAACCCCCATTTAAACCCCCCCTTTTTTTTGGGGTGTTTTTTCCACACCCCCGGAAAAGCCCCTCCATGTATTTGCCCAACCCCGGCGAAAGTTGCCTGTTTTAATTCCAGATTAAAAAAAAACTCGATGGGAAAAGGGGTAATTTTCCACCCCCCGTCCTGGGAAAAAGGAAACCCACCCACCCTGCCACCTTGCCCGCGTTTGCCCTGATCCATCCCACCTTACCATCAATCCATACCCACACAGGGAAATTTCCCGGGGAGTTCCCCCGAGAACCCCCCCCCATGGGGAAAAGGAAGGAAACCCTAAAGAGTGAGGATGGCCGGAGGAAAAAGGAATTCCCCCTGAGGAGATCCACACCCACAAAGACCCCTGCACCAGCCCAGAGCCCCCCCAGGCTACAGAAGGTGAAGGAATGAAAAAAGGAAAAAATGAGGGGAATCATTGTGGGCCACCATTAGGCCTCCCTGGGGCACACCGGAGCCCGCACACCTGTTTATGGCCACTTTATCCCAACCTGGAAACCCCAAACGGGAACCCCCAATACAATGTGCCTTTAATAAACCCCCGGGCGTTCCCGGGCCGGCAAGGATGTTATTCCCCTTTGGACCCCCCTCGAAACCACAAGGATTCCTAGGGGGAACCCTAAACCTACCTTTTTTTTTCCCTTCTCCCCCACGGGTAAGGAATAAAGTTTTTGCCCGTGGGGGGAAGAAAAATTAAAAGGAAATTTGTACTGCTCTATAACTACTCACAAAATACCCAATACTAAAAAACCCCCTCATACCCTCCTCCCATATTACCTCCCCCATCCAACCCAAAAACAGTCCCCCCCCAATCAAAAAATTTACCCCCCTCTCCCCATCACCATTAAACCCTTATAACATAACCCACCCCATCACCCCTATTTGGCCCCACCCTACCATAATATAGTATTGAGGGATTTCCAACCCTAGGGGGAACCCCCCCCCACCCCCCCACCCGATGCCCAGCTGGGAATATAAAACCCCAAGAAAAGGGTAAGGGATTGGGCCTCTCCCTAACCTTGATTTTTTCCCCACAATGAAAAGGGAAAAAACCTTGAAAGGATAACCCCCCCACCCCGAGAAAGTGTGGGGGGTTGAACCCCGGGGGGGCATTCCGGTTAAAGAGGGGGTCAAGGGGTCGTAAATAAACCCGTAACCTACAACCCCCTGGTTCCCCCACCCCCACCTTAGGATAAATTGCGGAGGGTGTATTCCCCGGGGGGAAGAATAAGTTTTTTCAGGCAAGCCCATTGGGGTGGCTGCCCTTATCCGGGGGACCAAATTAATTGGTGGAGTAAACACTGATTGTTTTTAAGAAAAAAGGGCCCGACCTCCCCCAAGGACCCGTCCCCAGAAACTTTTGTTATCCTTAAGAAAAAAAAGAAGATTATTAAAGTATAAAGTGGTAATTAGGGGGGAAGTATTAAAACATAGGGAGTGGAAAACAAAAGCTTTTTTTTTGAAACCCCCAATCCACCCCCATAAGAAGGAATAAAGCAACCCGGCCCCCACACCCCCTCCCACCCCAAACCAGAAAGTAGTTGTCCCAAACCCCCACAAATAAGAGTATCAAAATTTTGTATATAGGTATTAGGGGTTTCCCCGCCCCCCTTTTTTTTTTATATAAAGTTAGGTGTTTGACCCCGCCAAAGGGGGAAATTAGGGACGAAAAATCCTATAAAATGTTCCCCCACTTCCCCAATCATGGGGGGAATTGGGAAATGGGGACACCACAGGGTTTTAATAACCAGATCCCCCATACCTAACCCTTTTAAAGAAAATGCCCCCCGTAGTTCCCCCTACAGGATGGAGAACAGTATAAGGGCCCAACCCTTTTTACACACAGAACAACCTTTACCTTTTTTTTGAATGGAAGGGATGGGGAGAAGGGCCCAAAATTGTTAAAATATCGGGGGCCGATGTGCCCGCCTATGTTGCCACGGTATTCCCCCCCCGATTGGAAATAACCTTGCGCCGAAACCAGGTACACCATCCCCCCCTGCTGGCATGGGGCCAACATACGCGAAAAAATCATAAAAACACACAAATTCCCCCATTTGGGCCTTCAGCAATTTTCCCCTGAGATCTCATGGAGGTTTTGACCCCGGCCAGGTAAGACCCGCCAAATGAAAAGTAAAAAACCCCCAGGGGCACCAGTTGGGGACTTGATTTTTAATTTAAAAAAAGGGAAAAAGCCCTTAAAAAATACCGAAAAAAAAAAAGCAATAACATAAATACCGGGAAAGGCCAATATAAGGGCCCCACAGTTTTAAAAAGCCAAGAGAAATCCCCTTAAAATAAGGAAATAGTGGAAGAAGCACCTCCAAGGGCTCCCCCCCTCAGAATAAAAAAACCAACGCCCTTAAAAAACCCTAAGTAAGAAACAAACAAGCCATGCCTAAAGGGATTCCCGCAATCAAAAACAAAAGGACCCCCACCCCCCTACAAGCACCTCCCCAGAGGAGGGGGCACCGGGTATAAGCCCCATTTCCTTAGGACGGAGTTCTTGCTTGTAAGCCTAACCTGGGTAACCCCAGTGTCCGTTTAATTTTTAAAATATTATGGGGGGGGGGGGGTTTTTTGTTTTCCCCCCCACTAAAAGTCAGAAAACCCCAGTAAAAATCACTTTTTTTGTTTGTGTTTTTTTTTTCCCTTAAAAGCGCCTTACTTTATTGTTTTTTGAAAACTAATTCCCCTTTTTTTTTTGGTTTATTTCACCCCCCTTAAAATGCCGGCCAATATTATGGTGGGGGATACCTATGCCTACCCCTAAATGTTTATTTTATCACGAGGAAAATTAATCCTCTCCCCCCCCGGGCCCTTTTAAATCAGGCCTTTATGGGTTTTTTAGTTTTATTTTTGGTGATTCTTAGATTGACCTCTAAAGTGTTGTTTATTTGTGGGATCCGGGGGTTGTGAATTAAATTTTTTAATAAAAAACCCCACCAAATCCAAGTATTAAAAATTTTTTTTCCCCCAAAGTTTGATTAAAAAAAAAATGAATAAAAACAATGGGTAATTGGGGGATAAAGTTTTGTTGTTAAATTTAAAAAAATCCCAAAAAAATTTATGTAAATGGGGACTATCAAAGGGTTTTTCCCCCGGATTTTTGTTAATTTTTTTCCAGATACGTGTTTTTTGTTGTTAAAATTTTATTCCCACCACAATGGGAGTTTTTGGGTGTAAAATCTACTCCCCCCTTTTTAAGTTCAAATTTAAATTTGGTTAATACCCCATCCCTTTTTTAATGTTTTTTTATCAAAGAATTTATATGGATATTTATATTTTTTTTTTTTTGGTAAAAATCTAAAAACACAGGGTGGGTTTAAAAATGGTTTGTTATTCCGCCATTTGGGTTGAAAAATTTGAAAAAGAATAAAAATGGCAAACTCTCCAAAGTAAGGAATGGCCCCCACAAAGAAAAAAACCACCCGAGGGGGGGCCAGGGGGGGCCCAGTCTACCCCCCCGCCCTGACTTCTCTCCCCCCCCAACCACCAGGGATCCCCCTCCAAATAACAATACTACCCCCCCCCCCCCATAACCGGCACCCCACCAAACAAATCCCCTAACCTTACCAAACCCAAATCCCATTTTCCCGGTTACCCACCCCCAAAAACTCAAACTAGCAGGCCCTGGTAATCCCCCCAACGAGTGTTCCCCCCAGACCTTGGCCTTGTTTTGTTTTTTGGGGCAACCAGCCCCACACGTGGCCGAACGGAACCCCCGAAAATTGTGGGTAAAACGGGGGGAAAAAGCCACAGAACCACTTCCCGGAAAATAAAGGGGGTAAATGAAAAAAAGAAATTGGGTAAAATACCCTGCAACCCCCAAATTTCCTGGAGGGTGCCCAACATAAACCCCAAGAAAACACTCAAAGAAAAATGGTCCCAACCAACACAACTAATTCCATTGTGTCCTACGGGGGAACAGAAAAAAAGGGGAATGGGGGAACACCCTTTTTGGAACCCCCCCCAACCCCAAAGTGTGGGGTGTGAACAAGAGGATGGAAACAAATACCCCCGGTTTTTTTTCGCCCCCGCCCAATAATTCAAAACCTCACCTATGGTGGGATAAAAAAATACCTACAAGGGGGGGTGATTAAGTTTATTGTGGGGGCCCCACTTTATGAAAACCCTCCCGTAAATTGAGGGGGGATAATGCCCACTTCCCCCCTAACCCACCAAATAGTGGGAAAAACCTACCCCCCAGCCACACCCAAACCCCGACTACGGAACAGGTGGAAAAACGTACAAAATTGTAGTGCCTAAATTCACATGAACGGGGGATCCAAATGGGGGTACCTGGAAAAAGAAGAAAAAAAAAGGAAAGAAAAATAAAAATCCTAATAAAAATTAAATTGGGGGTTTTTCCCCCTTAAGGGAAAATGGAACAAAATCGAAGGAAAAACAGCTTTTATTGAAAAGGTAAAGTTATTGTTAGGGAATCCACCCAAAAAAAAAAAAAGTTACAAACAAAAAGGGAAAACCGGGATTGATTGGGTGAACCCTCCCCTCAACCCAAAACACCCGTTTTCCCCAAAAGGACTAAGACCCTTTTTTGCCTGGAGGTTTTGGACAAGGGAAAAAAATGTTTTTTTCCCACCCACCCCCCCCCTAAAAAAAGAGAACGAACCCAAAAAAGAATTGGAGCAAAAAAGAATTTTAATTTGGTCACGTGGGGGGATGCCCCCCAACCCATCTTAAAAATTTTTTCAAGTTGTGTGGGTGTGGCCATACCCGAAATACCGAAAAGGAACCCCCCACTGGCATGATAAGGGCCTATTTTGGGATGGATGGCAATACATGAAAACTTAAAAAAATTGGGGAATAGCAAAGGATTAACAACTTGGGGCACATTTGAGTGAAAAGGTCCAGACCAGGAAAATAAAAAAAAAAACCCAACAAAGAAAGGAAAGTTGGATGAAAAAGACCCCCCCATCCCCACCACCTACGGATTTATAAAAACCCAAAACATACCCCACCAACCGAAACCCCACACCACAAAAACTAAAATGGGCAGAAACCACCAGGCCCAAGGGGGGGGCCCCCCCTAATTGCAGCCCCCGGGGATATACCCCCAGTACAAGAGTAAAACCCCGGTATTGAGGGGCAAACACTTCACGAAAGTTTTACCCAAGGTTGGATAAAACCTTCCAACACCCCCCCCAATTTTGGGTTCCCCTTTAGTTTAATCAACCACCCATGCTCCAAAACCTGTAAAAAAAAAGAAAATGCCCCCCTGCCCCCACCCCTCCCTGGCAAAATAGGAACCAGTTAGGAAGCCACGGCACCCCTTGGCTAACCTGCCCATACAAGAACAACAAACCCGCCCCAAACAACCACTTTAAACAAAACAAAAAACCAACCCCCAGTAAATCCAACAAACAATCCAACAAAGTAAGCCCAAAGGCAAAATAAAAAACCCAAAATTGGGGCCCAATTCACCCGTTTTGCCCTTGTGTTTTTTTTGAAATGTTGGGTGGGCTACCCCCCAAAAAGCCCAAACCTAATAGGGGGAGGAGGCCTCAACATTCCCCCCCCATGTGGAAAAAGATAGCCCCCCAAATTTAATCATGGGAAATGGGTAAATTGGTAGTTAAGGACACCAGGTAGACTTTTAAATCAGTGGGGGAGGTATGACCACAGGGCCATAACCCCAGAACGAAAACATACGGTTGGTTGGTACGGGAGGTTAACTTTCCCCCTCCCACCACTTTAAATTCAAACCCATTGATCCATTTTCCCCCCCAATTTTTAATGATTTGATTAACGACGGGGTGGGCCAGAAAATTAAAGTAAAAAAATATTTTTTTTTCCCCGTTGGTCCTACTCCCCCAAATATTTAGACTATTGGATTTAGATATAGGCCCACTCCCGACCTAAACATTTAAGAAAATCCCAAATGGGTTTATAACCATTTGAATTTTAGCCCTATTGGTAAGAGGGTTATAAAATTTGGGGATTAAAAAAAATAAACACGGTTTTACTTGGTTTGGACACCCCACCTTAAAAGGTTAGTATGTAAGTCCTGTCAATAAAATGGAAATGATTACCTATTTTGATATATAAAAAAATTTTTTTTTCCCCTCCCATGGGAAACCACAGATCCCCCCCAGTATTCCCCCCATCTTCCCCGGGACCCCTAAAATGACCACCCATTGGTTGTAAAATGGGAAAAAACCTTTTTTTTTAAATGACCGGGTTTTCCCCATAAATATTGGCTTGGGGAAAACCCCCTGGGGTTGACAGTAAAGTTAGACACCATAGCCTTTTATATTGAAAAAACTATGCTAAAAAAAAAAATTGTTGATTTCGTAACAAATTTCCCCCCCCCCCCCTTTTGGAGCGGAAAAAAATCATTAAATAATTTTTTTCCATTTGGTGGTACTAAAAAAAGGTAAAGAAAAAAACGCCAGGAAACTCCCCCCCCCCGAATTATTTTTATAAAAAACACACCCACACGCCCCATACGTGGGACCCACCCCAAAATGCCCCACTCCCATACGGGACAAAGTAATTCTTGCTTTTTTTCCCCAAAAGAATGACAACCCTCTCTCCACCATTTTTGCACTGTTAGTAAAAACCAATTACCCCAAAGGGGAAGGCTGGGGACAGATAAAAAAGTTCCCCCCGAAGAAAAAAAAAAGAAGCCCAATCTGTAAAGAAGGTTTGTTTACCCCCCGGGGGGTGTACTCCCCAAAAAAATATTTTTTTTCCCCCCCAAAGGTAATTTTTTACCCCCCCGAGGGAAAACTGCAATGGACCCCTATCCCACCCCCTTATACCCAGGATAAGTTTTTTTAAGGGGGAAATATTTTTCCCCCCCCCCCAACCCCAGTTTTTACACGATTCCCAGGTGTTTTTTCCCCGTGATTGCACACCCACCTGTATTAACAACGGTGCCCCCCACCTTTATTAAATACCCCGAATATTGTGCCCCCCCAAATCCGCCAAGAAATACCAAAAAGAAAAAAATTATTTGGGGGGGGCTCAACATTTAACGCCAAAGAAGTATTTTTTTTTCCCCGACAATCGGAACTCATCCTCCCAAAAAACCAAAACAACCCAAAACCTGAGGGGGAAAAGGGGGGGAGGAAAAAAAGGAAGGAAGAATAAATAATTTTTTTTGGTGCCCCCGGGAAAAATCCACCCCTTTGGAAAAGTTGTAATAAATTCCCCCCGCACCAAATTTTTCCCCCATGATTCCCCCCCATTTACCCGCCTGGATATGGGGGTGGGGCACACATAAATCGCATAAAAGATTGCCCCGCCCCCGCGAGTAGGGGATACCAAATTGACAGCCACCGGGACACCCTAAGAAATCCCAAATTGTAAAAAATTTTACCCCCACCACCATTGTTTTGGTTACTTGGGTAGGTTTGGATAAGGGGGCCTTGGCCAAAGTCCCCCGGGAAAAAAATTAACCGATTTGGGGGGAAATAAAAATTTATTTTTGACGGGGGATTCGGTGTGACCATTCGTTACATAAGGTTTTATTTTGCCCCCCTATCCTTTTCCTACCGACCCTTTTTTTTTACTCCCAACATCTCCCTTTTTGTGGGTAAAGTTAAATCCCCCCCGCCTAAATAATAATGAGGAAATCCACCTAGGAAAGGCAATAACAACCCTTTTTTGCCCTTGGGGCGGCCTTGGTGAGCAAACCCGGAGAATGATGGGTTTTATAATTTATCTGTGGGGAGGATCCCCCCCCCCCACGATTTTTTAATTTTTTTTTAACCTTACGTTCCCCCCCACCCCACTTCCCCAAGCCAAATTATAAAAAAATATAAAAAAAGAATTTTTTTCCCCCGCTTACCCACGAAATGGGAATTACCAACCAATTTTTCTTTTTTAATAGGCCATAGGTTCAATTAAAGACCGGGCCCATTTTTGGGTACAATTTTTTTCCGGGTCCCCCAAAAACAACAGTTCACACTGCCCCAAATGTTTAATGACACTTCCTAAAAAAATTACCCCCCCCTTTTTATTCCAAACCAGCAAATTTTAAAGGGTTTCGGACCGTTGTATAAAAACGATAGTTTGTGTGTTTACCAAAAAAAAATTTTAAATACCGTCGGCCCCACATCCCCCCCAGATAAAAACATTAATAACCCCTAGAGTTCTATTTAACCCTATAAAATTTAAAAAACCCCTTAAACCCTTCAACATGAAAATTCCTCAATACCGTTAATAATAATACCCCCATATAACTTATATGGTATGGGGACTAATTATTAATAAAAAAATCCCAAAAAAGGTAACCCATAAAAAATTGAAAAGTTAAAACCGCACCTGCGAAAACTTTTATCTAATTCCTGCCCTACACCATGTATATTCCAAAAAAACAAAATTAAAAAATGGAAATTGCACCAAACCGTATGGTTTGTTAAGAATGAAAAAAACAAAAAAATCCCGGTAACCCCGTCCACAAACGTTGTATTGGGTTTTCTCCCTGGGTGATTTTGGGGGGGCCCACCCAAGACCGTACTCCCCCCCACCCCCAAAAACCCGCATTTATAAGCCCCCACCCCTTGGCCCTAAACACCCATTTAATTTAACCCCCAAATTTATTCCCCCCCCGGATTTATTTCCCCTTATGTTATGTCCCCCCAAACACCCCTTGGGGGTAAAGTTTAGCCTGCCCCCAATCCCCCCCCTTAAAGTGGGGGGTGCCCTTGGACAATTAAGCACCCCCCCTACCACACACGCCAAAAGCAAAAACGATGGTGGCCCTTTGGATATTTGGGACCCCCCCCTGTATGGGGGCTCCCTTTTTGGTTTGTTGGGTTTTGTTGGACCGCTAACCGGGTTTGATTTTGGTTTTTTGTATTGAGTAATTTGGTTTGATGGGCCCCCCTGGGAGTTGTTTTATTTTGCAGTTTTAGCCCCGTCCCGGCCTCCCTCCCCCCCTTACAGTTCCCCCCCTTGGACCCCATGGGTTGCCCCCAAAGGGCTTTACGATTATAAATTCGTGCAAAATGAGGGGGGGGAGTTTAAAACAAAGGACCCCATTTAAAGGTTATTTGGGAAAAAAAAGTTAACAACCCTAATTTTTTGGACAACCAAATCTAGTTTTTAGCACCTCACCTTCCACCTTAGAACGTTCCTCCCCCCCCCCCCTGTACACAGTCCCGCAGGGGCCCAGCCCCATAAGCCCCCTGCCACCCTGTTGTTTTCCGCCCCTTATTTTGGTTTTATTTTGGGGGGTTGTTTTTTGGGTTTTTGGGGTATTTTATATAATCCCCGGGGTAGAAGGCCCCGTTACTTCCAAAAACCCCCCTTTTTCCCACCCTCCCTCCCAATTAGTTTGTTTTTTTTTACCCCTGGGGACTGCCCCGTCTTCCAGACCCAAAAAAGTTTAAAAAAATCCCCCCCCCCACATCCCCCCCTAGCCCCTATCCCCAAAGTTTTCCCAGTTTCCCCCCCCCCACCAATCTCCCTCCACTAATTGCCCCTCCCCCCCGCTGGCAAGGATTTTTTGTGGGCCCTTTCCCCGGGTTTGTCCCACAAATACCAAAACATGGACTACAATCAAATTTTAAAAAAGTCCCCACCCCCCCGTGGCAATTTCCCCCCCCACCCCGGGGACCCACCCACAAAATTTCTCTGTTATCCCAATTATTTGGGTTTTTTTCCCCAAAAACGTCCCCCCCTTCCCCTGAGTAAAAGGAACCATCCACCCCAGTTACAAACCCAACCCCCCAAAGCGACATTTGGGGGGGGCTTGGTTGCTCCCCTTTGAAAACTTCACACCCCCCCGGTGGGGTATTTTTGGTTATATAACGCTAAAACCCACTTCCCCCGATCCTTGGTTATCCTTTTTGTTTTAAAAAGTTTTTTCCCCCCACAAAAAGCTTCTAACAGTTTATCGTTCCCCTTTTAATTTTTTTCCTTTTCCCGCTCCGACAAATATTTTTATAGGGGCATGTCCATCCATTTTCCCTGCTTTTTTCCCCACCAATACCCCCCCAGGTTACCCCACACGGTTAAATTGGGCCCCTACATGCCAACCATTAAATATCCCCCAAATTGTAAGATCCTACCTGTGTTTCCCCACCGCTTAGACAGTAGTTATTATTCTCTCCCCAATGTTAGAAGCAATTTATTCCCATTAAATGGAATTTAACCAAAGGATGGGCAAAACTTGTCACAACACTTTTTGGAAATTCCCCACCCCCCCCCTTTCTCCCAAAAAACAGTTTGGCAATTTACTTTAACAAGCAAAAAAAAAACACCCGTTTGCCCCCCCATCCCCCTCATTTGAAATAAAACCACTAATGGGGCCCCCCCCATACTGGGGGCCCTACCTCACACCTTCCCTGTAACTCCCTCCTTTTGAAAATAAAAATATAAGGGGGGTTTTTTTGGAAACCAAATTTTTTGTTTATCCCCAATGTAAAAGGTTGCCCGTTAAAACAAAATAGTTCGCCCATTTCCCGGAAAAAGGGGTTGCGATTTTCCCACCATTTTTACCCTTTCCTTTTAAAAACCCCCCCCCTAAATTCCTCCGAGGGATCATGGGCTAAGTCCCCCGGTTCTCCCATTAATTACGGGTCCCCCCAGTAGGTCCCCCCGTGCACCCCTGGCCCCACTCCAAAAAACTCCTGCGACCATAGACAAATAATATAAACCCCACCCCCTCGGTCGAATCCCCACCCCCCCCCCCCCCATATAAAGGGCCCACTTAGCCCCTCAATTTTGGGACACCCATTGGTGGACCGAAAGTTGGAGTAAGTTAAAAGGATTTATTCTGAGAACAACCCCAGGTTTGGGTGAAAAAGTTTTTTGATGGTAACTAGTGGGGGGGGGTAACTCCCCCCGGCGTGAACACTTTGGGGCCCCCCTTTGCCCCCCCCCCCTTGGTTTTTTTTTCCCCTCTTTGGGGGCCACTTCCCGTTCCTTTTTTTTTTGGGGTTGCCACCCCAATTTTTTCCCTTGTTAAAAATCAACAAAAGAAAACACATACCACCCAGTATTTTGAAATGATTTGTCCCAAAAAAAAAAAAAAAACTTCCCTTAACCCCCCCATGTCATCCGATGTTTATAATACATAAAAAATGGAACATTTAAATCGGACGAAAATCCTAAACAACAAACAATATGGGTGGGGGGAAATAAACCAAACCAAAACAGAAAAATTGGAAAACCAAATTAAACAAATCACCGAAAGCCATTTTCATTTTTTTCCCCACTAAATTAAAAATAGTTTTATGATTTAACCCAAATTTCACAATAAAATAAAACGTATAAATTCCCCCCCATACCCCCCCCCCTTGTATTTTTTTTCCCCCATTAATAAAGTAATACTTGGGGAAAAAAAAATTTTAAATTATCATGAATTTTTGGTTATATTATTTAAAAAAAGAAAAATCCCAAATCCAAAAGGTCCAACAAAACCCCCACTTTGGGTTACCCAAAGCACCAAAAAAAAATAAAACCCTAAAAATGCCCCCATAAAACCCCCGTTAAAGGCCCGAAAAAAAAAAAAAATAATTACTCCCCCCGTTAAAAATAACCATTAGTAGAGGACATTTACCCAAAAAATGTTTCAAAAGCCAGAATTTTAAAGTATAAAAAAATATAAAAATCAAAACAGAGAAAAAAAAACTTAAAATAAAGTCCCAAAAGTACTCATGTATCCCAAGAAAATAAACCACCCAAAAAAGGGAATCTATAAACCAAGGTCTTGGGCCTCATGCCCTTGGATCACACTCAATGTGATAATAACTTAACAACTGGTAAAATACCGTTAGAAAGCTTACCAAACAAAGCCACCAGAACAAAACCCCACCAGGGTCCTATAGAGAAAAACAGCTTAAATCGGTGGGCTAAACCCACATGGCCACCCCCCCCCTCATGGGTAAGCACGTTTCCTTGGGCTCCGCCCGGCCAGGGCAATCCCCCCCCTGTGATTGGCAAGGTACCCCCCCGGTGTTGGGTGGTCCTCGTAAGCCCTCGGTCGCACCATCCTGTGCACACTCCTGGGAAAGGCCCCCTTATCCCAACAATCCCTTTTTTAGGGTGGGTCCATCCTGCTAAACGCCTCCGCTGGCCCCCATCCCCACGGAAAGTTTTATCCTCTTTTTGCCCACCCCGAGTACGGCCCCTTCTAAAAAAAAAATCCACTCCCAAACATGTTGGTGCCTTAGTCCGCCCCTCCTGGATCCTAAAAACTGCCCACACCCCTTTATCACCAAAAGCCTGTAATTCCTTCAAGTCTTGCATGTAAAATCCATATGGACCTGGGGAAGTACCCACCCCCCCTAAACGATGGAAAACCCATGACCCCCCTCCAGAAAAAAATGTCTCCGGGTGGGTTTTCCCCCGCCAAGGTAATCCCCACCCCCCCCCCCCCATCCGACCCCCCCGGGTAGCCCCCCCAAAAGCCCTCCGGCCCCAAACTCGCCCGATTAAAATTTGGGGGCCCCCACTCCCCCTCCCCCTCCTACACTAAAAACCACGGTAGTTTAAAAACCCGGTTCCCATGTTTGGTAAAAATGGGGGGCACCCTAAAAAGCTAACGGGGGTCCAGACACCCGCAAACCCCTGTATAGGTACATTACCTGGGGCCTCTTGTAAAAAAAAAAAAAGTAAGAGCTTTCCCGATTCCAAATATACGATCACCAATTTTCTGCCCCAGATATGTAGGAAAAAAAAGAAGGATCTTCAAATTACCTCCCCTTTTAGTCTAAACTATTTAATGAAAAGAATAAAACCTAGCCCACCCAATAACGCCTCCACAATTTGGGTTAGACCCCCCTCACCTCCTAGGGAGGGGTTTTTTATCCACCCCCCCCCGGGGGGGGGGGTTTG
The DNA here is from genome assembly GCA_026074375.1 of Tanacetum coccineum. Classification (NCBI taxonomy): domain Eukaryota; kingdom Viridiplantae; phylum Streptophyta; class Magnoliopsida; order Asterales; family Asteraceae; genus Tanacetum; species Tanacetum coccineum. Next base: position 46,830 of record BQNB010002534.1, read on the forward strand.
CCTAAAATAAATCCCCCGCCCCCCCTTGGAATGGGCCCCCCCCCACTAACCAAAAATCTCCCTCACCCCCCCACTCTTTTGATAAAAGCCCCCGGCGTAAAAAAAAAAAATAACATAAAGGGCCACCAACCTCTCCGCAACGCCTAAAGCTACAATCCCCAAGGGCCGCCACCCCCCGGGAGCCGAGCCAATGTTTAAAAAGCTATAATCCAAGGTTTAAAAAAAAAACCGCCCCCCCCCGCCCCCCCTCCCCCCCCCCCCCCCACCCCCCACCCACCCGTCCCCCCCCCCCCACCCCCCCCCCCCCCCCCCCCCCCCACCCCCCCCCCCCAACCCCACCCCCCCCCCCCCCCACCCCCTCCCCCCCGCCCCCACCACCCCACCCCCCACACCCCCCACCCGTAAAAAAAAAGGGTCCTGCCGCATTCCAGCCCGCCTGGTGTAGTACCAAATCTGAACCCGTGCCCAAGAGACTCCCCAACCCCAGTCTTGCCATGGTGAACTCCCCCGATCCTCCCCCCCACCCGAATTCTCCTCTGGCCCATTCCTAAAGGACCCCAAAGAATTAAGTACCCGAACCCGCAACAAAGGCCAATCCAATATTACCCGAATACGGTTTAAAACCTCAATTCTTCACCGGTTAATTTCTTTCCTCCCAGGTCCCTGTCCCATTGAAAAACCCACGGGTATAAGAAAAGGCCCATTCCACTCCCCTATCTTATCTAATCCCCCCCAGCCAGTCCCTCCCGGGAAATCCCCCCACTAGAAAGATCCCCTACAAACCCATAAAAATTTAGGGGGGCTAATAGTTGGGGATTGGATTGGGTAAATTTTTTTAAAAAGGGGGGGAGGGGTATAAAATGGTTAGGACGAAGGGGGGTATTTCCTGGAAAAAAGGGAATGTTAGGTAGAAAAAAAAGGAAAAAGTTAACTAACGAAGGAAAGAGGGGTTGAATGTGGGTGGGAATTTTTAATAAGGGATAATGGGGGCCCTATAAACACACCTTCCTCCCAACCTAAAACCCTTTTTCCCCCCCCCCCCCCTCCAGGTAAAGAAGGGCAAAAAATAAAGGTTGTGTCCCCAATCCCAGCGCTGTTTTTCCCGGTAATGACACATCACCACTAATCCCTCGGGAACGCGGATATGCCCAATTGTAATTGGGGTCCTTTGGGTTCCCAGCAGAATAAAGCCCACCCCACACACAAGATTGACCCAATGGCCTCCCCCGCCAAGAAGGCCCTTAAAAAAGGCCCCATTCACCTACGACCATCATCCAAAACCACCCCTCCCCCCCTTCCAAGTTCGCCCGCCAGAATTATGTACAAACAGTGACTTGAATTCCCCGCTCCCCCCCTCAGGATCTACATCCCCACTGGGTTCTCAAATCCCCCAACCTTCCTCTAGGGGGTCCCCTTTTCCCCTAGACCAAGGAAGGGGTCGGAAAATCACCCCCCGGGTATTTTTCCCCTTTCGCCTGGGGTGAACATGTGATGTAGTTTCAGGGTGGAAAGTCCCAGCCCAACCCAGCAGTGGTGTCCCCGTCGAGGCTTCCCCCGCCAGATATCCCAAACACGGAATAAATTAACCATCCAATCACAGGGGTTTTTTTAAATAATCCTGGATAAAGGAAGAAAAACTCCCGGAAAAATAGAATCAGGCCCGCCTTCCCCCCGACAACCAAAAAAAGTTAAATGTTAAAAAGCCGGGTGATGGGACAGGGTGGGTTTTCCCTCCACTACCCCCCCCTGGCATTCCCCCTTCAGCTGGGCCCATTGCACCAATATTTTATTCCCCACCCTTTGGGGTGGGGATTTCGGGTGGGGGGATAACAAAAACCTTCCCAAAAAACCAAACTAATGTTTAAAACCGTTCCTGAACGCCTGTGGGGGACCTCCCCAGGGGAAAGTTAAAAATCCCCATCCCCCTCCCCGCCAATGGCCATGAAAAATTGGGAAATGTTAACCCCAGATTATTTGAGCATCGAAAATCCAGGAACCCCCAAATAAAAATAATTAAATTCCAAGGAAAACATTCTCAAAAATTTTTTAAAGGCCCCTTGTTAAAAATAATAAAATAATATATTGGGGATTAATTAAAAGACCCACATCACTTATCACCCTGTTAAAAAAACCCTTAAATATGTTTAAAAAAAAATACAACCTTGACATCGTCGTAATTCCATTAATATTTTAGTGCCCATGTAATTTAAATATAGCCCCCCATAAACCAGACCGTTAAATGGCCATTATATGTTGTAAAAAATGAATGAAATTGAACAACCCCCCCCCGTTAAATAAAAAACAACCCCCCCCTTTTTTTTGGTATTAAATGGGTTAGGGCCAAGATGTTGAAAAAACAAAATGGGGGGTTATTAGTTTACACCCCCCTTGACCCAAAAAAAAAAACTAAGTTTGAACCATCCCCCTGGGTGATTGTAATTTCCTCCCCCCTTTAGATAAAACCCCCCTTTTGGGACTATTCACCCTTTGGGGATAACCCCAATTCCTGATTAAAACCACCCCCACCGCAAATAGCAAATGGGGGGTCCCCCCCCCGGGCCATGCCCGGAAATAAAGATGATTCCCCAACCCCCTGGGTAGGGGGCAATGGTTGACTATTGGAATATACCCCCCCAACGACCCCCAAAACAAAAATAACTTATAAAAATAAAATATTAAGGAAAAATCCCGAATACCAACAAAATAAAAAGTCCCCGTGTTTTTTAAAAAAAAAAAAAACCTGAAAACCACCCAATTGGGAAATTTTTAAAAAAAAGTAAAAAAATAAACAGTGGTATAAGCAAAAAAAAGGTCCCTTAAAATTTAGCCCTATTTTAACCTTTGTTTTCAATTTAAATTAAGAATATATTTTATATTAAACTAATAAAATATGACACCCCATAAAATTTATTCCCACCCCACCCCCAAAAAAGGTTTTTCCCCGGCCCCAACCCCCGCCACAAAAATCAACTTGAATTTGCCTTAACCCCCCCCTCCTCCTAAGGTCCTAAATAAAAAAACCAGTGCAATTCCTAAAAAACCACAATCACCAAAAAGCAATACCGGCATTTTCTCCGTGCCCCTAAAATGGGGAACCCCCCTCCCCTCACCTGAAAAAAAAAAATTGGGGGGTCCCCCCCCTTTTATTTTTTTTTAAACAAAAACCGTCCAAACCAAAAAAAATAAAATTTTTGTTTGGGGTGTTAGATTTTTCCATAGGTTTTTTTATTGTTTATATTTATAAAAAAATTTTAAATTTGGGCCCCCCAACTGGACCCCGCAAAAGATTATGTGGTCCTCCCACACCCCACCCCGTAGGTTTCTACCAATAAATGCCCAAAACCAAAATTCCACAAAAAAACCTGAAAAAATTATTGGGGGGATTTTGGGCCACCTCCCACCCCCTATACCCTCCCAAAATAGAACAAAAAGACTGGTAAAGCCCCTTCCCCCCAAATACATTTTTAAAATACGTTTGGGATTAAAAAAAAAAAATTAGAGTCAAGTTTTGTTAATTATTGGGACCCCCCCACTTACCAAGAAAGGTTGGGTTAAACCCCCGACCCCCCCCTAAACCATCAAACTGTACCCCGACAAATGGGTCCCCAAAAAACCCCGATTTTTCAAATTAACATCCCCCCCCCAATAAAGTGGGAAATACCCCAAAAATCCCACCCCAAAAACCCGGGGGAAGTATTTGATATCCCCCCAAAATAGGGAAAAATCTAAATTTTTAAATGTTATTCAAAAATTCAGCGCTGCTTCCCAAACATAAATGGTTTAATTTTTCCCCCCCCAAACCACCCCACACAAAAAACACCAAAATCATAATGGCAATTAAACCCAATTATTTTTCAAAAAAATGCCGTAATTTTAATATTTTTTTGTTGGCCCTCAGGAAAGGGGTTTTTCGGGGGCAAACTTTTAGGCTAAACAAAAACACCAATTAATCCCCCCAAAAATATTTTAAAACTTATTCCCCCCCAACACCCAAAGTTGCCCCCCGTCCCCCCCAAATATTTATAATTAAAAACAAAAACCGAAACCATGATTTTTTTCCCCCCCAAACCCCCCAAAAAAAAAAATAATTTATTTGCAAAAATACCGCCCAAGTAATAAAATACACCTTTTTGGTAAAAAATAAGGGGGCTAAATGAAAACATTCCCACCCTTTTGGAATTACCAGAATAATGTGCATTAAAATAACATCCCCGCAAAAAAAAAAAACCGTTGCACCCAAAAGAACAGAATAAAACAAGTTTTGCAAAACCCTGTTTTTTTTTAAAAAAATTTTAAAGGCCCGTATTATAAAGTTTTTAAACCTGAGTTAACTATAATATTTTAATTTTATACTAAACATGTAGTTTGACAAAAAAAATATTATGTACTCAAAAGTCCCTATATTAAAGTTGGGTATAAAAACCTCAAATTTCCAAACACGAGTAAACCTTATCTGGTCGCAGCCATTATCTCTTAATAATTATAAAAAAGGGTCATTTGAACCAAAAGAACCGTACGATGGGTATTTTAAAAGGAACACCTTTAAAAGAAAATATAAAAAATAAAAAATCCCCGGTATAAATTTCCCCACCAAACCCACCCCTTCCATACCCGGGACACTGCCACGCATCCCCCAAAAAGAGGGACCCATTTTCCAAAATTAATGGGCTAAAAAACTACCACCCCCCAAGTAAAATTAACTAAAAAGCACAAATATTAGAAATTTAACTCCACCACCTCCACATTAATTTTCCGTCCATATAAATACCCATAAATCCCCCCACCCCGGACCCTAATTACCGGTTTTATAAATATAAAAAAATGTAAAAAAATAATTTTAAAAAAAAAAAAATGTAAAAAACCCTGGTTTTTTTAAAATACTTACTTTTTTATCCCCCGGGTAAAAAAAAAAAAAAAGACATAAAAAGTTATTATGGGTTTCCCCGTTTTTTGTTTTTTTTTGAAGCCACGTTTTAACACTCCCCCCCGCGTATAACCGCCCCCCACTTTATTTTACCCCCCCGTCCCCCCCCCCAGATAACGTCATTCCCCCCCGGGTTATAAAAAGAAAACAGTCGATTAAATAAAAAAAAAATTTTTAATTTTGTTCCCCCCAACATTTTTTTTTAAAACAAAAAAAGTTTCCCACGGCCACCCCATTAATGAGAAAAAAAAAACCAACAAAAATATTAAACCTTTTGTTTCTAAAAGAAAAAATGCCCTACCCCCCAAAAAAATTTGGTTACGTTTATTGTTTGAAGGGCCTTTTTTAAATTAAAAATACATATGATTTTTGGGGGCCCGTATAATAAAACTTTGTAAATTCCGGTAAAAATACACTTAAGATTTTTAATTGTATTCCGGTTGATTTTACAATTCCCCAACCCCCGTAAGTTTCCATGGGGGACATTTCCCATTTCACCGCCTGGTTACGGATTTAGTTTGGATTTAAAATATAAAATAACAAATAAAAAGGGGGTTTAAGAGTTTAAAATTTAATATTATAAAAAATTAAAAAAAAGGAAAAAATTTTTCCCCTCCCAACTTTAGGACGGACAATTAGGTTTTGGGAAATTTATTGTTACCTGGGGGGGGTTTATTCCGAATGAAAAGGTTTTTTTTTTTTCAATAAACCAAATTTTATAAAAAAAAAACATTTTAATTTTTACATTAAACAAAACCATATTAAAAACCTATTTTTTAATTTTTAACCAATTACACGAAAAAAAATGTACACCCCCGGAATTTTAATTTAATATCGACTCACGTTTTATTTAACGGATACCCCCCCCCGCCGATTAATGAACGATTTTCTTTTGGCCCCACCGTTATTTGTAAACGAATTCCTCCCCCCGAAACTTCAATAAAAAAAAATTTTTTATAAATCCATGATTTTTTATTAAATATATTTATGATTTTTTATTTTGATATAAAATAAACTCCCAAACAGAAAAGTATGGCCACTAGGGGGGTAAATTGGAAAAATAAAGCTTATTTTTATTTTTTTAAAAAAAAATTAATAAAAAAAAAAATAGTGTTTTATATATTAAAAAAAACAAAAAATTAAAGATAAATAAGGTTCCCCGTAATAAACCTTTGTTTTTTTTTCAAACGGTAACCTATTTATTTTATTTCCATCCTGTTTTTATATAGATTCGGGGTGTGGTTTTTATTATTTGCCCCGGGAGATTTTTTCCTTAAATCATTTAAAAATTGGGAAAATCCCGGGTCCAAAGAGGCCGATAATAAATAAACCTTCCTAAAAAACAAATCCCCAATAAACCCTACCTTGGGTCCCTCCCCCCAAATCAAATCAAATTTTCCCCATGTTAAATGATATGGGGAAACCCCGGCCCCCCTAAATAGTCTTTTCCCCCCGACTATTTTTAAAAAAAAAACTTTTTTAAGGAAAAACAAAACCCCATGTGTTTTTTGTTTTAAAAATATAGTTGGGTTTTCATTAGTTAATTAATTTTAACACCTAAGGAAAATATTTATTTTTAACCGAATAACAACCTCTATAAAAAAAAAACAGAACCCCACAAATTTTGGAAGGACACCCACCTTTTGTGGACAATAAATAAGAACGGGGTTACCCATTAATCCATCGCCCCCCTGTCCTCTTTGGTTAAATACCCTCCATCCCCCGGTACATACCAAAGTTATAATTTTTTCAACCCCCCACCAACCCCCTGTTTTACCCTATTTTTCACAAAGTTAAATTTTTTTTGTTTTTCCAATAATTGGGGAGAAAAGTGTATAAAAAATCCAAATTAAATAAAATAAAAACCCCTAAAAAAAATTTTTAACAATATTTAAAAAACCAATGTATTATAAACCGTTTTAAGCCCCAATTAAAATAGTTTTTTATTATACCACATGAATAACCCACCTTTGTTAGTTTGACCCTTTTTTTTACCATTTATTATTATGCCGGCCCCCCCCATTGTATAATTTAACGAAATTCCCAAATAATTGACCCATTAAAAAAGGCAACAAAAATTAATAGTTTAAAAAAATTGGGGGTAATAAAAAACCAACCCCCGAAAAATTAAACAAACTTCCCCCCAATTTTTTTTTTACCATTCATTTTGTATATTTCCCCATAGAAAAGGGTGGTTTCATTTTTATTTTTAGTGGTGGAGTGAAGGGTGCCCCCTGAAATTAAAAATTAAAAAAAACCCTTGGTTTTTTTCAATTAAAATCCATAAAAACTGCATGAAGGAAAATTTTAAAAAAAAATAAGGTATAAACAAAAAAATGGCATTTATAATATAAAGAATAAAAAAAACCCCTTTTTAGGTTTTACATAGAAGGGTTAAAAAAAAGGGCAAAATGGGTGAAAAAATTAAACTTTCAAAAAACCCCCCCCCGTTGTGAAGGTGAAAAGATTTCCCCCCCACACTACACCGCCAAAAAACCCCCTAAAATCCAATTTTCCCACTAAGCCCATATAAATAAACGCCAATAAAAAAATTTAAGGGATTTTTTTTCAAATCCACTAATGAAATAACCCCCTTTTTAAATCCCATTATCCCCATTATTTTTCTAATTTTTTCTATAAAATTTTTAACCTTTTGGCTATATATGAACAATCTATCCCAACACCATAAGAAAAACCATAATATGTTGGTTAGTATAGGGGGGGATGGTAAAATAAATACTTTAAAAAAAGAATGAAATACAACAAATACCGCACCCAAAAAAAGGGTGTGGGGGGGAAATTTTTTTTGTTTTTTTTGGGAGGGGGGTATTATATCGGTTTGGCCCCGTTAGGGGGTGGGTTTTATTGGGGGGGGTTGGGGTTGAAAAAATATTATTGAAAGAAAAAAGAAAAAAACAATTTTGAAATTATTTTTGATTTAAAAAAAAAATTTTAATGAAAAAGAAAGATATTAATGACTAATAACATTTACCCTCTATTGGCCCCGGAACTGTTGGCAAGCCCCCTAACGTTTGAGTAAAAGTTTCAAAAAAATATATTTGGCTAAAAAAATACTTAAAACCCTATTGGTTTTAAACCTTTTATTCCCCCCGCAAACCCCCCCCCTAAACGGTTAAATAAGTTATTTTTAAATCCCCCAAAATGGGACCAATGGGGTAAAAGTGTGGTATAAAGGAGTTTGTAAAAACCACCTTTTTATTGAAAGAAAAATGAAAAATCTACCCTAGGAAATAATTAAAGTTTTTTAAAAAAAAAAATGCCAATCAAAAAATAAGTGATGACTTCCATTGGTTCCCCAACTTCCCCCAAATAATCCCCTAACAAAAATTTTTTACTGCATAAAATCAAAATCTGTTACAATAAGAAAAGAAGGTTAAAAATTAAATTTATTTGGGTATTTTTATAAGTTTTTTTGGGAATGAAATTGGTAATTCTATCGGAAGGGGTAATTTTATGGTATAAATTTATGGAGGTAAAATGTTTTTTTGTTTTTTTTTTATGTTTTGGGAAAACCTATACCCAGGGATAATGCCTAAAAACGTTAATAATTATGATTAAAATGTAGTAAAAACCCGGTAAAAGCCATTGTTTTAAGTCCCATCGGTAGCAGATAATAAAAAAAAAATAATTATGGATAATAATACCTCCCAAAAAAGGGTAGTGTATTTTTTTAATAAAAAAATTATATCCCCCCCCCCCTCCATTTAAATAAACAAAAATTCATAAAATTTTAAAAACACCTATTACCTTATTGGAAATCCCAAGTACCACTTTTTTTAAACCAATCCCCCCCACCCCGTTATTTTTAAATATGCCCCTTTTAAAACAGATTTGTAAAATGAATTCCCAATATTTTCCGCGCATATTAAAAAACCCCGCCGGATTTTTTAACCGTAAAAACGGTTCTTTTAAATATTTAAAAAAAAAAGGGAAAAAAAAAAACCCAAAAATCCCGCGTAAAAAACAAAAAAACCCCCCCTATAACCGAAATTTAATGAAAATTTTTATTTTCAAATAAAACTAAATTCAAAATACCAAAGTTTGAAAAACCTTAAGAAATAAAAATTATAATCCGAGGTTTGTAAAATTTATGTACCCCATCCCCCCCCCCTCCCCAAAATAAAATGAAGGGCCCCTCATTTATTTGGAAAAACTCCCTATAAATTTTTAATTAAGCATACCTTTTTGGGATTAATAACCCAACCGTTTCAAAATAATTCTTGTTATTATATAGGCCCCAACAGTTAAAATCCACCCGGGGGGGGGGGAAACCCTAAAAACTTTTTTTTTAGTAAAAAAATAAAAAAAAACAAAAATAAATTTATTAAGTGAATAAAACCCGGTTTTAAAAATAAAAAATTAATAATAAACCTAATTTTCCAAATTAAAAAAAAAAAGTGGGGTACCCCGATTATTTTTTTTTTTTGGGGGGGGGGTTCCCCACCAGGTAGTTTTTAAAAAAAAACCCCGTGGGCATACCCACCCCCCCCCCCGGCCCAAGATTTTTCCCCCCTTAACCTCCGACGGTGCCTTTTCCCGGGTAAGTAAAAAGGGAACTAAAGTTTGTTTTAAATAAATTTGTTTCCATTTTTTTCCCAAGTTTTTTTTTTTTTTGGGAAAAGTTTTTTTCCAGCGTGATTTGAACAAACTTAAAGTGGATAAGTCTAATCGTTTAAAAAATACCCCTCTGAACCCGAACTATAATAATAACACCCGGATTTTTATTTCAAAACCCTTTTTGTAAAATAAAAATTTAAAACCCCGATAAAAAAATACCAAATCACCCCGTTTTTTAAGTACGGATAAATGCCCCCAAGTTTTATTTCACCCGGGGTTTTTATAAAAACAGCATTTTCCTCGTTTTTATTAAAGGGCTTTCCCACTTATTTGAGCCCACCTGTTATTTTTCCACCCATCGAAAAAAAATGGGGGAATAAAAAAAAGTTTTTTTTTTTTAAATTGTTCAAAATATTTAATTATAAAGTTTTTTAAATGTGGGAAATAAAATAAGTTTTAAACTTTTTATTTTTTAACTTTATAAAAAAATAAAAAAAAAATTGGGGGTTGTGTTTTTTAAATTTTTAAAAAGTATAACATTTAATGCTTTTAAATAAAACTTGGTTTAATAAATAAATTGGGGGGCGTAATATTCATGCCCATTCCCCCTTTTAATTTTGAAATAGAAAAAATCCGTTATTTTTTTTTTTTTATTATAGTTTTTAAATTTTTTTTCCGGGGAAGGATGTTCTTTTGATAAATTGACACCCATCCGATCCTTTTTGGTGACAAGGTTAAGATTAATTATTTATAAAAAAAAATATACTCATAACAAAACAAAAAAACATGAGAAATAATGGGAGTTTTTCGTATTAATCAAAAAAACCGCGCCCCCTCAAAGAAAATTAATTTTTATACCCCTATATAAAATAGTGTTAAAAAACCTTTTGTTTTTTTTATTGTTTTTAACTTTGTTATATATAAAATTTTTTTAATTTAAGTTGAATGAACCAATTTATTTTACAAAAAAAAAACCCCCTAAAATAAACCTATATGGAATAATCCATAAAATGGTGATTAACTTTTAGAATTAAATTTCCCCCCGATTTTAGTTCCCCTAATTTCTTTTTTTAGTTTTCCCAACATTTTGGTTACCCAATTGGATTTTTTTTTAAAAACACAAATTTTATTGTAAATCCAAATTTTGTTTTTATAACCTTTTTTCCCCTATTTAAATTTTGTCACATGGAAAAAAGAATAAATTATGACAAAAAACCCTTTTTAATTAAAAAAAAAAACCCACACTTAAAAATATATAATTGAAAAACCCACACATATATATTAACTTTTTTTATAAATAACCTCCCCTTTTTATTTCCCGCCAAATGGGGTTCCCTTTGATGAATAATAAAAAAAAATGTAAAACAAATAGTACAATAAAGACAACCTAATGTGCACAATAAAACAAAAACATGTCCAAAACAAACCAAAAAAAAATTAATAAAACCCTCCAGTTTTTTTTATAAATTTTGTACAAAAACAATATATTAAAAAGATCCCTTTTAAAATAAAGTAGGGGTGAAATATAAAAGTAACCCCAAGATATTTTTAAAACCAAAATTAATATACCACCACATAAAAAAGCCATAATAAAAATAAAAAATATTAGATAGTAAAAAAAAAAATAGAAAAAAATTTTTGAAAGGAAAAATGTCACCCATTTAGGGGAAAAAATTTTATAAATTAAAAAATGAAAAAAGTAAAAATTAAATATAAAGTTATCCTCCATAAAAAAAAAAAATTACCCCCCCCCCCCCCCCCCCGTTTGGTATTACGGAATTTCCACCAAAAAAAAAACCCTCAAAAAAATAAATAAAGCTTTAACCAAAGCATAAGTACCCCCCTAGAAAAAAAAAAGTAAGGGTTTTTGAAAAAAAATCCCCACAAAAGATCCACCCTTTTTCCCCCTATTTTTTTTCCCCCCCCTTCCCGCTTCCCCCCTAAAAAGACCTTTTTGGCCCTATAAAGATGAAAAAAAACCCAAATTATTGACCCTTTCCCCAAAAAACCACCTTAGTTAAAAGGCCCTATTACAGGGATATTGGGAAAAAATTGGTTAAAAAACAAAATAAGGGGGTTTGTATGGGAAAATTGTTTTAGTAAAAAAAAATAAATTTTGTAATTGGGGATGTGGAATGATAAAAAATGATAAAAAAAGCTTAGAAAAAAAATATTGCACCGGTGAGGCTATTAAATAAAAAGAAAAGAAAAGAACCAAAAAAAACAGTGTTTTTTTTGGGTTTGAAATTTTTTTTTTGTTTTAAAGACCTTGTTTTAAAAAAGACAGGAAGAGCGCCATGCTTGCTAATAACTATATAAAACTGACTAAAAAACTATAATCACCCCCCCCCCCCCACCTCCACCCCCCCCCCCCCCCCCCCCCCCCCCCCCCCCCCCCCCCCCCCCCCCCTTCCCCTGGTTAACTTCTTAAAACCCCCAATGGTTTATTTACTATTCCCTTATCCCCCCCCTTGGCTCCACCACCAAAGGGGTTTTTAATTTACCCCAAATTTTTAACCCCCCCCCATTTGGGTGTTTTAGAAAAAGTTTTGATATATATATATTTTTGATTCCCCCTAAAAATAAATCAATTTACTTAATTTATAAATCTAGGATATTATAGTAATTAACTATAGTTTGCTAAAATTATCTTGGGTCCACCACCCCTCCCTTAATCCCCCACGTCCCAAATATAAAAGTGTTCCCCCCAAGCCCCAACCCAAATACCCCCACCCCCCCATATTTGGGTGTTTATGTGTTGGGTTTGAAAAATAAATTTTTATAAAATTTTTTTGTGAAATTAAATTTTTGTGGGGGGTTTTATATGACATACCCCCGGTGGGGTAAAATATTTTTTTTTGGTAATATTTTATGGCCCTTAATTAATGTTTTGTTTTGGAAACGTTCCCCCCCCCCCCGTGACAATGCCCCTTGTAAATAAAATAACCGCCATTATAATTGTTAATCCCCATCCTGGTGAAAAAACCGTCATAACAGCATTTTTTAAAAACGTTTAAACCCACACCAGATAAACAAAATAAAAATTAAATTAGTATACCACCCCCCCAAAGATTTAAATTTTTAAAAATTATACTCCTCATATAAGATAAACAAAAAATTACAATATACAAAACCCACACTTTGCCCTTAGATAGTTTAAACCGATAAGTTATTTTGTTTTTTTTATAATTATGGACCCCACCTCCATTGACCCCAATGTAATGAATCATTTTTTTTTTTTTAGAAAGTAATATTTGAAAAACCGCCGATTATAGGCACCCCCTTTTTGTTTAATCGGGAAAATAAATATTAATGAGTTTTTTTTTAAATAAAAACATGACAAACCCGGCAGTTAAATAAAAAAACCACCCCCCTAAAAAAAAAAAAATAAAATGTAGTGGAATTAAATTAAAAATCACAAAAAAAAAACCAAAATAACCTTAATACACCGACAGGTTTGATTAAAAAATATGGTCCTTTCCCCCCCCCCCACCGGTTAAAGGCGGACAGCCCCCCATTTTTGGTTACCCACTACCAAAGGGTAAAGGAACCGGCCGCAGCCCCCCACTTGAAACGACGGCCACCCCGGATTTCCCCATTATTTTATGAAAAAAGACAAAAAATGGTTTGGGTACTTTCCTTCCGGGGGTATTTTGAAAAAAAATCTATTCTCCCCCCCCCGGACGTTCCCCCCCATGTATGATAAAATCAACCACTCATGGCAACCCTCCCTCCCTTTGGGATGTTATTTATTCCCCCCAAATCCGATCCCCTATTGAAAAAAACTAAACATAGAAAATTACGGCTTTTCCCCGGGGGGGCCCTTTTCAAATCCCCCGGTTTAAAAACCCCAAATTCCAAACCGAATTTGCTGTGATACCCCCCTCTTAATATGGTTTACCCCCCTACGAAATTAAATTGAAAAAAAAAAATATTTATGGACCACCCCATCAAGCATAATTTGGAAAAGTCCCCCATTACCCCCCCCCAACGAACGGCTTAAAAAAAAAAAAGGGGGGGGTTTCGGTCCCCTCGCAGAACAGCCTATATTCCATTTATGATTAAGACGTTGGGACCCACACCGTGAAAAAGGTATATTTAAAAAATGAAAACCCAGCCCGCTGCCTTTCCCCAACCCCCCTACCCCTTCCTGGAAAGCTCCGAGCTTTTTTTTTACTTGGGCCAAACCTCCCCCCTTCCCAACCCCCCCCTATTTGTTTTTTAGTATAAAATATTTTTACGCTTTCTTGAATCACAGGTTCCCCCCCCACACAATACCCAAAACGATGGAATATTTTTAACATTTTTCCCCACCCCCCAAAGGGTATTTTTTTTGCCCAAAAAACGAACAACACCTTATCCAAAAAGGGGGCGGAAAATAACCCCCCCTTTGGAAACCCCCAAACTTAAATCCTCACCCAAACATTTTTTAAAAAAAAACATCCCAACCATCCCCACGGCTTATGGGCTTTTCAACAAAACCCAAAACCAGGGTAAGCTTCCGTTTAGTTTAGCCCCCTTTAAAGCCCTCACCCCGAAGCCCCGGGATTGGGGCCTATCCCTTTGGGCCCTTTAACCTGGTAATTTTTGATTTTTTTTTTCCCTTCCCACCACAAGTCCCGTTTTCTTCATTTAGACTAATCCTCCCCCATGGACCATAGTAAGTTTTATTTTGAAACCTTTTCCCCAACCCCAAAACCCCCTCCAAGCCTAACAAACCAAAAAAAAAGGCCCAAACGTCATTTTTGTTTTCCACACCCGCTAAAATGTTCTACCCGGGGTTAAAAATGTTTATAGGCCTCCAAAAAAGGTTGCACTTTTAATAAAATGGGGCTCAAAGCATGGAAAAATTTAAAAACCATGTTTAATAATTTGTTAAAACCCTTTGCAAAATACACACCCCCCCCGAACCCCAAAAATGGGCACCATAAATTTTGTTTTAATAAACACCAAAAACCCCATATATCCCCCCCCCGAAGAATATCGATTCAGCCCAAAAACCAAAACCAAAAAAAGCCCTCCCAAAAAAAAAGCAAAATACAACCTTTGTATACACCCCCCCCACTACAGTTTTTTGGGGGGAAAAAAGATTTTTTGGGGGTTCCCCATCCCTTACCCCGGAATATTTAGTTTCCAGTTACCCAGGTTTTTTGGCCCCCGGAATGAAAGCAAAAAATTTAGCCCCCGCCATCACCCCCAAAAAATGCTAAAATAAACTTGGTATACAAACCCTAAAAGAATTTTTTTTACCCTTGATAAGTATCCCCTCCCCCAGACAAATAAAGTTATATGGATAAATAAAATGTGCCGAAAACCTTAGGTCAATAGAAATTTCCCCCCTAACCCTAATATTTAAATCCGAGGAATGACACTGTTATAAAAAATCTTCCCAAAGGCCCCAATTAGGGTATACTTTACCTCCCCCGCTTAGAGGGTACAATTTCCTCCCCCACAAATTTTTGTCTCCACCCCCCCCTAGAAAAGTCAATTTTTTGCCCTTTTTCCATTTTGGGTGTAAAATTTTGAAAGGGAAATGCCCGTCCTTAGGTTAAAACAATGAACGGTTTCCCCCCACACCACCCCAAAACCAGATTTAACCCCCACCCCCCGCCACAAAACGGGTGACCTTTAAAACCCCCCCCACCCTATTTGGAAGAAAAATTTAAGGGGTAATAAAAAACCCTTTTTTGGAAAACAAATAAAATTACCCCCCCATCCCCTCCCGTGGGAATAATGTCCCCCACCTTTACCCCCATTTGAGGATTAACGTCCTGTGGTGTTAAAACCAAAACACATATAAACCCCCATTGGATCCATCTGATGTCCGCCTTTTTTAAAAAACCCCTTTTAAAAGCATAACTGGTTTAAAAAAAAAAGCCACCTTTTTTGGATTAAACCCCACTAACTCATAGGTTGTCGATAGTCCAAGCCTATTTTTAAATAACAAAGTTAATTGGGGGGGGGCCCACCCCAACCACCCCAAAATATAGGCCCATGGTTCCCTTTTTTTTTTTAACATCCACCGTGGGGGGTAAATAACCCCCCCATTTTTTTCCCCCACGGGAACCCCGTGATGGGATTAGAAAGACTTTCGCCCCGGAACCTAGGGGTAACGTCCCCCCGTTGCCCCCATGGTAACCCCACCAGTTTATTTTCGGCTACACATAATCCGCCCACAAAAAATATACAGGGTTACAACCCCATCCCCTCCATTGGCCCCCCAATTGGAAGGCATTAAGTTTTCCCAAAAACCCCCACGTACGAGGGTTTCCCCCCCGCAAAAACATTATTTTTTAGTTTTCCGCCCCCCCCCACCACAGTTTTTTCCTTAAGTAGGGCCCCTCGCGTAGGAAATTTATTTTATCCCAATTTTTTTTTATTTTTTTAAAAAAGCAGCCAATAACCACCTATTCCCCCACACAAACAATCCCCTCCAACCCCTCCACCCCTTGAATGGGGGGGTTTTTCACCCCCCTTCCCTGTTAGTTTTTTACACCCCCCCCCCCCCCCGCCGGTCACCTTTCCCAATTCCGAATCATATTTTCCCCCAGATATTGGGGGCCTTAAAAGGAAAAGGAAATTTACTCACAAGAAAAGGGGCCTAAATTTACTCCCCTCCCATTTGAAAAAAAAAAAACCCAACACTCCTTTAAATTTGGTGGTGGTTTTTTAATTTGCCACCCACCTTATTTTCCCCCACCCTATATCCCCCGTGCCCCTTAAAGGCAATCACATTCCCAAATGACAAATTTATATATACCCCCATTCCACTACCCCCTGGGGGTGTTATAACACCAAAATATCCCCGCAAATCGAAATACCAATATAAGCCAACCTTCCCCTAAAAAACACCACCCCCAATCCTGGCCCGGTTAGGGTTCCTTCAATGTTTTCTAAAATTTTTCCCCTCCCCCCCCCCCCCCCTTACTTTGGGATTATTTTAAAAGGGAAAAATAAATCCGGTAAAAACATCTTAAGGGTGGAAAAATTGCCCCCCCCAGTTTTTGAAACAACCAATGTAACCACACTTTGGGGGTGCCTTAAAGAAACCAAAATTAATGTGCCCCCCCTACCCCAAATTCCTTCCCCAATAAAGTGGGTCCGGGAAAAAAACCCCCCACCTAAAACCATGGCCCCTTCCCACCCCAAAAGGTCCTCAGAACATCCATGATAAATTTATTAGTTCGCCCCTTATTCCGTGCATTGAGATTACCCTTTAAACTAGCGTGAATTGCCCAAATTAAAAATATAAAAACCCCCCACGATTTATCCCCCCTTTTTTTTTTTTGCTTCCACCCCCAACAGCGGACCCCAAACAAAAAAAAAAACTCCCATGATCGAAGACAATCCCCGCATAATACGATTATTTAATCGTTCAAAACCCTTTTTAGACCCTTTCCCGGGGGGGTTAAAAAGCCCCCAGTGGTGTGCCCCACCCCCCTACAACCAACTTTTTCCGCCTCCCATTTTCACAATTAAACCTTGGAATCCCTGGCAATTTGCCCCCAATGTATTTTTTCAAGCCCACCCCCCCCACTCCCCCCCAAAATGAAACTAGCATCCGCTTTTTTTACTTATAGGGGAGTTAGAGCCCCATTTGGGGGGTTTTTTATTTTGGTTTTTGAATCGGTAAATTTCTTTTTTTTTTAATAAAAATAAAACCCCCCCTTACGGCAATAATGGGGAATAAAAATTAGGGTACCCGATAAAAAATTACCCCCACCCACCCAAAGACACTTAAAAAAAAAAAAACCCCCTATGGAACCGAATTCACGTCCCCCCGTTTGGGAGGTTGCTTTTAGGGGAAATTAAAAAGAATGCCCCCCCCAAATCTATTATAAACGGAATTATTATTTCCCCCCGAATTTTCGTTTGTGGGCTGAAATTCCCACCATGGGGTAAATAATGGGCCCCATGTTATATTTTAAAAATCCCTAACAAAAGTTCCCCCCATATCTAGTTAAAAATACCCCCCGAAGAAAAAACCCCTTGGGGTTTCCTTTGTTGGGAAAATCCCCCACCCCCCCCCAAAAATAAATGTTCCACCCCCCACCACCTTGTTGGGGGAAAAAAAAAATTTTTTTTTGGGGGGGCCCCCCAACTAATCCCATACTCCCACCTTTCTTTTTTGTCCCCCCCCCCCCCTTTGCCAATCAAAACCCTGCCCCCTAAAAATTTTATAAAATAATCCTCCCCCCCACACCAAAAAATTGGGGGCCCAAATACTTTTTCCCCCCAGGGTTTGACCTTCGAGTGTGCGTTGTTTTTTTTTCCTTTGTTTAAAAAGGGTAAATGGTAATTCAATGTGTAAATAAAGGTTAGCTAAAAATACAACCCCACCATAATAAATTCGGGGGGAAAATTTGCATGGATAAGATGTCTTGACCTGTTTTTTGTTGGGGGGGTGAATGGGGGTCATTGTACCCACCCCCCTCAACGAAACTTCACCATCCCAAACTTGGGGTTGGTATTAAAACTCCTACACCCTTAATAGGGGGGGGGCCGGGGTAGGTTTGTAGTTTATTTTTATGGGTTTTTTATTTCCGCACCACTCCCCAACACCTAAATTAAAAAAATTTGCCCCTAAAAATTGCCATCCCCCAATACCACCCACCCCGTAAACCGATTAACCCCCACACACTTTTTTCTCTCCACACCACCTTTTGAAACCCAGAAAAGTAAAAATAACTTGGCAATATAAGGACATCCCCCCAACCCCCATGTTGTTAAAAATACAAAAAACTGGTTCCTTTTAAAAAGCCCCCAGTTATTTTTTACCCCCCCGTGATCAACAAAAAAAGGCCCCTCCTAGGGTAGTTTTATAGAAAAAAAAAAGCCCGCCCCGCACCCCCCCCCCCCAAAAAATTTTCGTGTTTTCATTATCCCCCTGAAAGAATTGGGGGGGCCAAAAGCCTGTTAATAAAGGGGTTGGCCCCGTTTGCTATACAAGGGGTGACAACTACCAATGGGTAACTAAGAGAATCGGAATGGGGTTACCATTTTTTCAAAACCTAATATGTATTTTGGTTCTCTGGGTTATTGTTGGTATAAAAAAGAACCCGCTTGGAAATAAGACCCCCCCAGTGGGGGAAAAGAAAATAAAAATAACTTTTTCGGGGGTAAAAAATTATTTGTTGGAAATAAAACGATACCGGTAATAAACAATTCTTGCCAAAATGCTTCCTTTCCCCTTTTCGACTAATGGGGTCCTACCCCCAAGTTCCTCCCACCCCTGTGGGGGGAAACCCCACGGGAGAAAAATGTTTTAGCCCCAAAAAAATAACGTAGAAAACAAAATTCTCCTTTTTGTTATAAAAGCCAAGATAATTCTGGCCCCCCCTTGGGTCAACGAGATTTTGGGGGAATGGTTTTTTTTTTAATTTTAAAAAATTTTACCCGAAGTTTCCCCCACCTCGTTAAATTAAATTTACACCTATTAAAAAAAATACTATATAACCCCTTTTTCTCCCCAACTAGAAAAAAAGAAAAAAAAGAAATTATTTGTTTTCCGGCCCCTCCCCCCACCCCCCCAAAAAAAATGGAAAAGTACGAAAGATACCTTCGTATAATAGCCCACACGTTCCCCCCCCCCCCCAATTTAAATGAATTTTTTAGGTGGGAAAATTGTTCCCGTCTCCCTACCCCCCAAACACCCCGAAATCCAATGGCCCCCCAATAATAAATAGGCCCCCATTACAAGCAGTATAAATACCCCCCCCCCCCCAAATATCCCCCCCCCCCCTCCCTTACCAAAGGCCCGATTTTAAAAAAGTCAAATCCACCCGTTGAAACGGAAATTGGGGTTTTACACCCCCAAAGCAAATAAAAAAGTGTAATCCGTGGCCCCCCTAACCCCCCCCCCTATAAGTACCCCGTATATTGACCCACAAAAAATTTAAAAATTTCCCCCCTAAACCCCCCCCAATCCAAGCTAAAAATTTTTTAAAAAAAAAAACTTTATAAACAAAAGGATCCCCTTAATGGGTTATTTGGGGGGGGGGTTTTAATTTATATATAACTCCCACATGACATATATTTAGGAACGGAGAAAAACACCAAAACTTCTCGTTATATTCCCGCCCCAAACCCCATTAAATCCCCCCTAAAAAACCCAAAAAAATGTGGTGAAAAGCACCCAATCCTCCGTTTATATTTAAAGGTAAGAAAAATCGAACACCGACCCAAACAATAAAGAAACCTTGTTTGGGGATTTTTTAAGGGGAATTTTTTTTGCTCCCCCCCGCCCCTTGTAAAACCCTCCCCACCTGCATAAACAAGTCCCTGGGGCCCCCTAAAAAAACACACCGGGGATGTAAAAAAACCAATTTATTGACCCCCCCTATTTCCTTTTGTTTCCCCCATTTTACCCACACCCCCACCACCCCTAGGGAAAAGGCCCAATCGTCCCTTTCGCCCATGTAATTGGGCCCCCCACAGGCCCCCCCCAACCCGAACCTCCCCCCCCGAAAGGCCAAAAAACCCCCCCCGAATGCATTTGGAGAAATTTGACCCCCCCCCCATTTTTTGGGGGGGCCCTCCCCCTTTTAGTTTTTTGGGGTTGTGTTTTTTTTGTTTGTTTTTTAATTTTTAGTTTTTGGACGCCCCCGGGGTTTTTGTTATAATGTTTGTTGAATTTGGGCGTAATTATAAAAATTATGGGCCAGGTTGGGGGACTTGGTTATTTTTTTGGATTACATTATTAGGGCCCCCCCAGTTTGCCCCTCCAAGGCCCGGCTCCCATACGAGGTCCCCCCTTTTAGGCCCACCAATGGTGTGGCCACCCAAAAGTCCCTTTTTTTCCCTTGGCCCTGTTTAGACGTTGCCATGGGTTTGGGTCACTACCACGAAAAGGCCCCCAGGGGGAAAATTGGGGGTTGAAAAAGTTTTTTACACTATGTAGGGGCTAAAACCCAAAATCACAGGTTTATAAAAGGGTTCCCCCACCTTTTTCATAACGGATTTTTCCTTTCCACCCCCCAGTTTCCCACCGCACAGGCATTAAGGCCCCCCCTTGGCCACATGGGTTGTTCAGCCCCCCGCCCCGTTATATTTTGGGTTTTTAGGTGTTTTGGTTTTGGGAATTTATTATTTTTATTGGTGGGGTTTTGTTTAATAATACGAGAATGTTTTTCCCCACCCCTTTCCCACAAAACTCCCCCATTTTTACCCCCACCCTTTGGTTTTATATTTACTTTGCCTAGGTTTTTTTCCGTA
Organism: Tanacetum coccineum; assembly: GCA_026074375.1. Taxonomy (NCBI): domain Eukaryota; kingdom Viridiplantae; phylum Streptophyta; class Magnoliopsida; order Asterales; family Asteraceae; genus Tanacetum; species Tanacetum coccineum. The sequence continues at coordinate 67,546 of BQNB010002534.1, forward strand.
CCCCCCCCCCCGCCGGGGCAAAAAAAAAAAATTGTTTATTATATATTCCACCTCCCCACACCCCTAAATCCCCAAATGCCAATTTCCCCCCCCCCAATCCCCGGGGGGGTGCCCCATCCTTTCCCAATTAGCCCCCCTCCCCCCTGCAGGTTAAAAAAAAAAAATACCCCCAGGGTCCACCCCCCCCTGGGCTTTTCCACCCACCCACCGGAACAAAGTTCCTTTATTCCCCAAATATTTTTTTGTTTTCCAAGTTTTTCTCCGTCACACCCTGATTTTTTTCCCCCAGGAAAAAAAAACCATCCCCTGATTCAAAAACCCATAAAAAAAAAAAAAAAAAAAAAAAAAAAAACAAAATGTCCATTCCCTGAAAAACCCTACAAAATCTGGTTAATGAGGCCTTAAACCACAACCCATATTTTCGGCCTGCTTTGTTAAACCCTATTTCGGTTTGTCCAACCCCCCAATTTTTATTAATGGGCCCTTCCCCCTAAAAAAAAAAAATACCTCCCCTTATTTGTTGATTTTCCCCCATAATATCCCAACCCCCCCCCCAACAACGAATCTAATGTTTTATTTTACAAAGACAATTTCCCCCATTTGTTATCATTTTTTTGGTCCTCTATGGTAAAAGCCCCCACAGGTCACAATTGGGCCCAAATAAAAATGGGAAACCCCACACCATTTTAAAGGTCCCAACCCAGGTTCCACATGATCAAGGGCCATTTTTGAGGGTTTTTCCCCCCCCACCCTCAGATGTATTGAAAAAGTAGGGCCCAATTTCCCCCCCATAAAAAAAATGATATTTAAAACAAAGGGGGGCCCAAATAAAAATTGCCCCCCAACTTAATATCCCACCACGGTTGGGCAGTTTCATTTATTTTTTTTTTGTTTTTTTTTCCAAAAAATGGGCGGGCCCCCGAAAAAAACCAACAACAAGGTTATTTCCCCCCCCCCCAACCCCCTCATCCATAAAACCCTAAACCTAAGGCAATAAAAGTTTCCGACAAACCACACTTCCCCCGCTTTTCTGGAGCCCTCCCCCTTGGACAAGGAAATAAAGTGGGATTTGGGACCCCCATAGTTTACAAAATGGGGAAAAAAGTTCGTTTTTTTTTGAATTTAGGTTGGGCACCCTCCCCTCTGAACAAAAGCCAGGCGGGCGTTTCCACCAACATTTCCCAGATTTCTTCCCCCCCATAAAAACTGGGGGGTTTTCCACCCACGAGGGATTTTGCCTATCGCATCCCAGGCACAATTTCCCCGGTATCCCCCCCACCCCGGGTAAAGCACATCCCGTGCGTGGCCCACCACAACCAATAACCCATTAATCCTAACGCAGCAAACACCAATTACCCGTACCCTGGAATTCAAATGTGGGCCCCTTTAAAAATAAAAGTTTGGGGCCCCCCCAACCTTATGGTGGAACCACAAGTATTGTTTTTGGATAAAAAGTTTAAAAGGTACATTTGCAGAACAGGGGGTGGGGAGATAGTTAAACCCTTTGTATCCCACCTCCGGTTTGGGGCCCCTTTCCCACTCTTGGGGGTTAGCCAAAATGTTGTTGATTCCCATTTAAAAATTTCCTAACAGAAGAAAAAAAAAACCATAAAACCTATCCCCCCCCCCTTAAGATATTTTTCCGCCCGAAAAAAAAAAAAAAAAGAAAATATGCACCTTAAACCTTTAAATAAACCCCCATGTTAAAAAATTAAACATATGTCCTCTCCCCCCCCTCCCCAAAACCGAAAATCCCAAACATTAACCCCGGAGGAGGGGGAAAAAGGGGGTGAAATATAAAGGGAAGAAAAAAAGAGGGAATTTTTTAAATTTGATTAACACCATTACGGTTTGACATATTGGGTGTTTTTAAAAGATTATCCCCCCTTTTTTTTTTTTTTTTTTTTAACGGGGAAATAGTTCCATAAACCGGAGTGTATTATTAGTTTTTTTTATATAACCCCCCCTCCCCCATTTTGGATGAAATTTAAATAGGTAACAAAAAATTAAGGGCCCTTACCCCAAAAGATAGGAAGGCACCCCCACAACCGAGGGTAACAGTTATACATCACCTCCCCCCCCCCACCCCCAGTCGACAGACCCCTTACTAAACCCCCACCAAACCGCATTTCCGGTTACCACCAAGTGCCCCCCCCACAACTTCCTTGGCCCCCAAAAAGTGAAAATTACTCGGAAACCCGAGGGTGTTGTCCACCCCACCGGTTAAGTAGAAATTGGCAGGCCCCGTGCCGTATACCGAACTACCCAGAAACTGGCCTGAATTTGGTACCACCCCCCAATAAAACCTCCCCAGGACAACCTATATAGAAAATTGAAAGGGAACACGGCCGCCCTGTTCACATGGGAGGCACCCAGTTAAACAAGAACAACTAATCAAAGGTAAAAATGTCAACCCCCCCCTTAAAATTTACCCCCCCATTAACACACCCAAAGGGCTATCACCCAGAAAATAAGCGGGAGTGGGGTTCCAGGACCCCCCTGAACCCCAAGTTAGTATTTTTGAAGAGAAAAGAAACCCACCGTTGTATTTTTTTCCCCCGGACAATAAGAAAAGGCTAATCCCCCCCGTGCACATAACCCGGTTGGGAGAAAGAATCATCAAAGTGATATATTTCCCCCCGCCCTCAAACCATTTTTATTGGGTGTTTTAAACCTTTCACCTTTAAGGGGACAAAATATGGCCCACCACCCTCCCCACTTAAAACCCGTTGGTGTGGGGGAAAACCACATAACAAAATGCCCGAGGACCAGTGGAAAACCTAATGTAGGATTGCAAAAAGAAGGGCCCAATGGACCGTGGGTTCCCCGAAAAAACTTGAAAAAAAAGAGATGAAAACTAAAACTCAAAATAAAAATGGGGTTTCCGAGGAATTTGGGATAAATTCCCACAGGAAAGGAAATTTGGAAAGGCCAAGATAAATGTGTAAACCGCACAAATAAAAAAAAGTAAAAAAAATAAAGGCAAAGCGATGTTTGGGGGTAGCCAATAAACGCTAGGTTTTCCACCCCCCCCAAGAAAAAACAGGGCCCCATTCCTTGTGTTGACAGGATGGGTATTTCCCCCCTTGAAAGGAGAACATGACAAAAAAATATTGAAAAAAAGAATTATTGTCGGAGTGGTACGGGTCCACTACCTTGAGATTTTTTTTTGTTTACCACATAAGGCCCCCCCACGGAGGCCCCCTAATTTGGAAGTATTGGGCCGAACCGAAAATTTTGGGTTTTGGGGGGGATAAAAAAATGAAAAAAAATATAAAAACCATTTTTTTTTTTGCTTGGAGAAAAACCCATCCCCCAGAAAAAAAATAACATACAAAGAAAAGTTTTGGGGTAAGGACATAAAAACCATACCCCCCCTCGAAAATTTAATCAAACGAAAAACCACCAACCCAACCCCAAAAAAAACAAAAAAAAAGGGGGTAAAAAAACCAACAAGGCCACGGGGGGGGGGCTTTAATGTGGGCACGGGGGCCCGGGAAAAAAACATTGTTGTCAAAGAAATTTCCCCCGGAATGAAAGGGAACGTGATAAAAACCCTCCTTATTTGGTAACCAAGTTGTAAAAAAAAAAACACAACACTTTATCCACCACAACACCCCAAATTAATCGGGTTCACCTTTAGTATACCCCCAAAACAATTGGCAAACCATAAAACTTGGCAAAAAAAAGGACAGACTTAGGGCCCACCAACCCGGGCCCCCTCAATGAAACTGTAAGGAAGACCCGGCCAACTTGCCATAACCCTGCAAAATTAACCCCCCAACCAAAACCCAGCACACCTGGCCTAAATTTAAAACAAATAAACCAACCAAAACCAATACCCCGCCTAAAACCCAAAAACAATAAAACCACAAAAACCCCAAAGAGCCCCCTTGGGCAAATAATTACCCCAAAATGCCCCAATCGGGTTTTGTCCATTTTGAGGTTTTGGGGCGGCTCCCCCCCACCCATCAGCAAGATGGGACCGTGAGGCTCGCCTGTGGAAAAAGAAACAAGAAGAATCTGGGGTGGAATAAATTGGGGTAAAACGGGGGGGGATTATAGCCCCCACAAAGGGCCCCTTTTATGCAATTTGGGGTGTTTTTGGGCAAAGGGGCAAACAAATCCCCCCCAAAAAACAAATCCAACGTTAGTTTGAAACGGAAAAGTTTCTCCCAAAAAATAACCGGTTAATGGTTGCCTTCCCTTTGGGGTTTTATTGTTTGGAAAAATACACTTGGGGGTTTTTGGGCGGGATATAAAAAAAAAAGTTATTTTGGGGGTGTTTCCCTTAAACACTCCGCCCCCAATTTAAACAAAAATTAATACCATGGATGTTTTAATATAAAAATAAACCCCAAAATTCTATAAAAGAAAATTTTTTCCATTGGGGGGGTTTAATATAACCCGGGGTTAAAAAATTAAAAAATCTGAATGGGGTATTAAAAATTATTTTTAAGGGGGTAAAAACAATATTCGGTTAATTTTGTAAACTGGGTTTTTGCCCCCACGTTTGATAAAATTTTTAATTCCTAAACCCCCCCCAATCCCAGTTTTCCCAACCTTTGACCCCTAAAAAGTTTTTAATGAAAAAGTGGGGGTGACAACTTTTTTTAATGGTACGTACAAATTTATTTTGGCCATGGAATGGGTATGACAAAAAATTTAACCCCCCCCAAAAGCCCCCCACATAATTGAACCCTTAGATTTGCCCCCTATACAGGAAAAAAACTCGTTTTGCCTAATTCCCCCCATTTTTTTTTTGGGGGGGATGCACCTGTAAAATTCCTTAAAAAATTTTTTTCACAATTATGAGGGGGGGGGGGGGGGGGGGGGGGGGGGGTGGGGGGGGGGGGGGGGGAGAACCAGAACAGTAACTAAAATTTTAAAACAGGCCGTGGAACTTGCACCCGAATTTAAAAACCCCATCAAATACCTCCCCCCGTGCCCACCCAAGGGCCCCCAGAAAAGTTAATCCCCTGCCTCCCCATAAAAACACAACAAAAGGAATTTCCAACTGTCCTTTTTTTTGAGGGCAAACCCATTAAACCCGGGTCCCATAAGGAGGACCTTGAAAGAAAAAGAAACCCCCACATCAGATTCCCCCGGTAAAGGAAAGAAAGCACCCAAAACATTCCCATGAAATGGTTTTACCCCGGGTGCCGCCGTCCCAAAAATAAAAAATTTTTTTCCTCCCCCCCCCCACGAAAGTAACCTCCCCCAAAGACCATTTTATTCCCCCCACGATACTACCCCCACAATAACAGAACCCCCCAAGTGGATAATTACACCCCCCATCCCTGGAATTCCCACCTGAGTTAAAACCCTTTGGGGTTGGCCTGGGCCAGCCCCCCCTGATTAGCACTGGCACCAGTAACTAATGCCCCTATCCAGTAAAAATAATATAAAAAAATAGAAAAATGGCGGGTAAATCCCCAACTTACCCAAAGAGCTTCCCCCCGGACCATAAAGGCTTTTAATTAAAGACACCACAAAGTCGCCACCCAATAAAGAGGGTGTGAGGGCTCCCCCCCCCTGTTTTTTTCTATTGTACCCCGGTCCCCACATAAGGGAAAAAAAGCAAAAAGATAGGGGGAACGTTAACGGGGGGGGGGGGGGGGTGGGGATGGGGGTGGGGGGGGGATTTGTATGCATTTAAAAAGTTTAAATTCGGAAAAAAAACTTTTAAATAACCAACCCTATCAGGGAATAAGGTACCACCCCCCCTGTTAAAATCCCCCCCCCCCGCTACCCAAGCAAAAAAAATTTTTGGAAAAATGAGAAAAAAAAAATTTGTTAATTCCGAATATTCCCCCCCCCCCCCCCCCCCCTACATATTAAAAGGGTACAAAGGGGTTTGGGTTTTTTTAAACCTCACTATAATAAGATTACCCACCGACCCCACTAAGGGGTTCCAAAAGTTATTTTAATTCCACTCCCCTCATGAAGGGTTATCCCCAAGTGAATGAAAACCAATACCCCCTTTTCCCATAGAAAAACCGCCCCCCTTTTTACCTACCACTTCCCATAGGGATATGGGAACATTAAATGATAATTATTTCCCCCCCAAATTTTTAAATGTTCGTTTTTTGGGGGGTTTTTGTGAAAACCCAACGCCGCACACTACCCATGCCCCTGGGATTAGAATTTTAATGACACCCAACGCCAATATTGAAACCCGAAGTGGGTGCCCCACAAACCCCCCAATATCCTGGGAACAGAATTTTTCCCCCAAAAAATTTTAAGGGGTTCCTTTTTATTGACCCGATAATAAATTTAATTACACATTATTTTTCCCAAAAGAAAACCAAATCCATCAAGAAAAAGCCAAAGAAGGAAGCTTACCTGAAAGATAAAATAATTGGGGGGAAGGTGATGGGAAAAAAGGGAAAAAAGGGGAGATTGTTTTGACAAAAAAAAATTTATGTTTCCCCTCCCCAACCCCACAAGGTGGTTGACAAGTTTTTTGGGGGCATTCCCCCCCCCCATAAAAGTACATTATGCCTCGGAATCAAATCGTGATTTGATAAAAATAAAACGGTGCACTAAAATCCCATTGATGGGGGAATTCCAGGACCGCAAAGATCGAATACCCCGATTTAAAAAAAAGGATTGGGGGGGCCATACCCCCCTCCCCATAAAAAAAAACCATCCCACCAACCGAGAAATTTCCCCGTCCCAGTTTTAAAGGGCTTATGGGGCCATTTTTGGGGGGTAATATCAAACCGACGATGATGATTTGAAAGGGGGTTTTTTATATATAAAAAAGATCCTTTTCCCATAAACCCCTATACCATAAGCTTCCCCACACTCTCCAATAAAAAAAGAAAGAAATCAAAAGTTTATAGAAAAAATGGGTTTGAAAACCAATACCCCCCCCAAGAAAAAGCCCAGCCTATTTCCCCCCCAGGTTTTTTAATTTGATCGGCCAGAAAAGAAAAAAAAAGTTGTTGGGTTTAAATCCCCCCAAACCCAAAGTATTCCCATGGGCCTTTAACCCCCCAATAGGTGATAAGATGTTTAAATCCACAGGATCATTTTGAACATGTCCCCAATCTTCCCCGCCAATGGGGGTTTGGGGGGCCCATGGGGATGATTGGGAAAAAAAAGGGGGGATGATAAAGTTTTTATAATATGCCCCCACTCACCTATAATTCAACTCAAAGCCACCCCTTCGGCCCTAATAAAGGTTATTTAACAAAAAAGAAATTTTCCCTTGAAAAAAAAAAAGGAACCTAAATCAGTTCACAAATGGTAAATTTATCTTGGAATAAAACCATTTGTGGATAAAAACCCTCCCCCCCCCCCCCACCCCCACAACCCCCCCCCACACCCAACACAACCCACCCCCCCCTAATATAACCCACCCCCCCCAACCTCCCCCCGCACACCCCCACCCCCCCACACCCACACCCACCACCCAGCTATTAAGGTGTTTTTTTCCCTCTCCCTAAAAAGTGAAAGTTTTGAAAGCATCACCTATCTTGTTGTAACACCAATGTGGTTTAATTATGGGGTGTTCACTGAATCATAAAAAAAGAAAATTTTATTTTTTTTTTGAAAACAAGCAATATTATATACCATTCTTAAATTTCAGGAAGAATAGAAAATTGTTATTTTGGAAAAAAGAACCATGGAGAAAACCCATAACGCAACGGATTGGGTTTTTTAGGGAATAATTTCCCTGTCAAATATTTAATTAACCCATCCATTGTGGCCGATTAATTGTTCACCCCCGGGTTAATCTCCCCCCACCCCCAGGGGAATGGAAAAAAAAAGGGTTTATTTTTGCCCTGAAGGCCCTTTTTAAAGACAGTCTAAGAAAACCTAAACCCTAACCCGCCACTGTTTACAATGAAATATATTTCGGAACCTATTGTAAATGTATTACACCATGACACATTTTTAAAGCCTTGGGAATCCCTCCACCCTAAAAGCCCATAAAATCACTCTGACAAAAAGGCTGACCCAGAAACCCTGAAGCCTTCGGGGAAAAAAAATCCACCAAAGAGAAACCCCAAACATAGAAAAAGTTTGGGAGGGAATTTGGATGGGGTGGTAGGGGTTATGGTGCCATAATTTAAAAAATTTGGCTATAAAAATTTTCCACCACCCCCAAGACAAAAAGGCCTCACCTAAGAAAACCGTAAAAAAAAAAAAAGTTTGGGGGGGGGATCCCATGTGCCTAAACGGATGGTAAACCCCCTAATGCCACCCAAAAATGGGGGGGCCTGAGAAGGTTGGGGGTTACCGTTTTTTAATGGCCCTGAAATTTTGCCCGAAAACCTGGTATTCCATGGCCCACGAGGTTGCCCCACCCACAAAATTTTCCCGAAAGGTGTGATAACCCGTATCCCCATCCCATAGGTTCCCCGGGGAAAATAATAACATGTAATCAAAAAGAAGGGTTATAAAAAAGGCCCTTAATAAAGTTGGTGGGCAACCCCCCAACCTCTAAAAAGCCCAGATATTACCGGCACAACACACTAAATTTTAATTAGTAATAGGGGTGCTTTGACCTGGTCTATAAGGTTAAATACCCCCCGGATAAAACAAAAAATCCCCAAAAATAACCCCAAACCCCACCCGTTTTTTTTGGGTTTTTTTTTTTTGGGGGGACAGACGCCCCAGAAATTTAAAAACCCTCAAATTAGGGGATATGTGTGGGACCAATTAATTTCCCCCCCCATATATTGATGTTGTTTGGGGGTCCCATTTAAAAGGGCCCCTTTCCCCCCTAACTCCATTTCTATACCATGGGTAGTGGAACCTACCACATTAGGGGGGGTAAAAATTCCGTTTTTGAAAAAAAACACCTTCCCCATTTGATAACCAGAAAGTCCCCCTCGCAAAATCCCCTATAATAAAACTCCCCCAATGATATAAAAAAACTGAGCCCCCCACTACCCCTTGGGAGGGGGGGGGGGGCAACAAACCATTTCGAGAAATAGGGGGGTAACCCTCCAAACAAAAATTTAGTAAAACAAAGTCATGGGAGTACCGTTCCCCCCTTCGGGATTTATTTATTTTTTTTATTTGGGTTGACCCAATGATAAACCCCTCCCCCTAAAAAAAGGTTTCCAGGGGGCAAACCAAATAAATTATTGCCCCAGAAGGTCCACTTCCCCCCAAAAAAAAAAAAAAAGCCTTTTACGGGGTTTTAACAAAGTTTAAAAGATAATGAAAAAAGTAACGAGCCAAATCCAGAATCCCGCTAAAAAAACACCAGGTACGAACCAAAAAGGGCACACGCGGAGCGTGAAACCTTGTTTTTTCCCCCAAAAAGCATTCCCCCCCGTCCCAAGGACTGGTATTATGCGTAAGATCACCACCCCCTATTGTTGGTTGAACAACCACACGACCCCTTTTTTTGGGAAAAATTTGGGGGTTGGGGGTATAATAAAACACCTTTAATTTGTTTAGTAATTTTTTGTTAGTGCCCCCCCCATTTGGTCACCCCCCCACGAGTTATTTTTTTTTGTTTTATCCAAATTTACAACAGCAACAATTTTTATTACTCCACAAATGCCTTAAGGGCCAATTTAAAAGCCTGACACCCCATTTTTTTTGGACCCTAACCTATTTATCAGGTTAATGAAATATTTGGGACCCCCCCCTGTTTTTGGGCACCCTGGTTTTTGTTTTTTAAGCTTGATTTGGGGTGAATAAATAAAATAAAGTAAATCCCAAAAACCCCCGATTTCCCCCCGTCACCCACAAGGTAATTTACAAGAAAGACCCCCGGGTACTGGGGAATAAAAATATCAATATTTTTCCCCCAAAGTTTTAAAAAAGGGGCCCAAAAGGATGAGGCCAAACCACCCCTACGTGGTTATAAGCCAAAAAAAAAGACATGAAAACTGGTTGAATTTTTGGAAAGGCATTTAATCCCCCCCTAGTTGATTTGAAAGGATGGTTTGGGGAAGCTATAAATAAAGGGTGAAGTTTGCCCCCCTCCCAAAGGGTTTCCCCAGGCCCCATTTTGGTATAAAAAGGGGGGGTATGTAACCGATTTTTGGGGGGGGGGGGCCCCAAAAATAACATGGGAAAAAAGTTAAAAAATTCCCCCCATGGGTTTTTTTGGTTTTATGAACCCCCCCCCTTCTTGTTCCCCCCAAATAAACTCGATAATAAAAAAAAGGGTGATGGAAAGAAACCGTTCCTTACAAAAAGCCTCACGTGAAGCTTTCCACAATGGAAGGGATCTGAAGGCAAATAAGTTTCCCAAAAAAACTACAGACATTATCCCCAAAATCGGGTTCCCCCCCCACACCAAACACCATATGGGGAAAATATAGTTTGTGCACCCCCTTGGCCCCGACCCGGAAAAACTACCCCCCTAAAGCACGTTTATCACCCCCGGTTTGGGGATTGGGATTCCCCCATTCTCCATGTTAGGATGGGACACAAAAAAAATTTCACAAGGTTTAGTCGAATAGAAACACCTTAATAAGAAGGAAAAAATCCCCCCCCCAATATATGGGAAAGGGTGTAAACCGGTATAGAAAATCCCAACAGGCCCCCGGGAAACCCTAGGTTTGTTTTATCCTAAATAATTTTTTTTCCCCCCCCCCACGATGGGTAAACTCCCAAAGAAGGAGGTTCCCCTAGAATTTTTATAATAAAGGGGGAATTTTATAAATTTCTTGTTTCTGGCTGTTGTGTGTTGTTTTGTGCAAGATAATATACCCCCCAAAATTTTCTCCCCCCCCCCCCCCAATAATATGATAAAAAAATTCCCACACCCCAATAATTTTCTTTGGGTTGTTTCCCACCCCCCCCCCGCCCCCCCCCCCCATAAAAGTAAAATCCCGGCACCCCCTACTCCCCCCCCCAAGTGGCCCTTGGGGGCCCCGTCGCCTAAAAAACCCCTAGAGGATGACAAAAGCTCCAGCCCCTATCCCAGGATGTGGAAATAATAAAATAACCACAGTTCCGTTGTGATTAATTTTTTAGGGTCCCAAATTTTTGGTTAACCCATTTTTAGTTTAAATTGTCCCCACCCCTAAAAATTTTAAATATTTTTTTTTTTTATGGGTATTAAACCGCCCCGTTTGCCCCCCCATTTATTTTTCTTAATATTCATAAAATCCGATTTTTAAGCTAAAAAATTCCCGGCCCCCGTTAAAAAACCTAAAAAAAAAAATGGGAATCCCCCCAAAAAAAAATACAAAGTGTTTTTATATACCGCATTTTTAAAACCAAATTTAAATGTTTTTAAACTATTCTAAATAAGGCTCCAAAGTGGTTTTTTATAAAATAAAATTAAAAAAAAAAATTAGACGATTAAAAATCATTAAACTATTTGTTTTCCCCACCCCCCCCCAAATTCCCATAAACAATTTTTTTTAAATTGTTTACCGGTTTTAGAAAAATCTTATTTAACCTTATTTTCCCCTCCGATTTTAAAAAATGACGTGTTTGTATAAGGCAATAGATCCCACCCCCCGGAATTTTTTTCCCCCCCCAAATACTAACACCCCTAACGAATGGGCCCGTAAAACATAAAGTAAATTTCCCCAACCCCCGATTTAATATTTGACAACCCCCCCCAAATTACATCAACATTTTAAAATAAAAGAAATGTTTCAAAAAAAACAATAAACTAGGAAAAAAGGTAAAAAATTAGGACTTGGAAATAATAATTTGGAAGGAATATGGAAACCCCCACCAATATAATTAAAAAAACCAAAACCTTGGTCACCAACCAAAAAAATATAACAGAAAATTTTAGGTTAAAAGAAATATAAATATAACCCCTACAAGGGGTGGAAAAACAAACTCCTTTACCAAACCCATTGGATATCCACGTAGGGTAATTTTTTTAAAAATCACCCCCAATGAGGCAAAGGTGTTAAGAAAAGTATTACAAGACCCCATGGGTTAAAGGTTACAAAACACCTAACGTAGAAATCTTTTCCCCCCCCCCCACCCCAACTAAATTATTTAGACACAAATTGCCCATGGGCTTCAGCTTTCATATGATCCTTTAAAAAACAACGTTAAACCAAATAAAACTTCCCCAAAACCCCCCCATAAAATAACTTACCTTTGTTATCCCCCCCTCCCCTTCCTCCCACTTGAAACAAAAAAGCCGTACCCCCCCAACGGGCAATTTTTTAAAAAAAGGCCTCCCCCCCCCCCATTTAAATTTCCCCAACCAACCCAAATTATTTCTTTTAAAACCCCCAATTCACCCCTCAAACAAAACCCCACTTTGTTATAAACCCGACCGAGTCAATATCCTAAATTAAGTCAATAAAACCGCGACAAAGGAATAGTTATGGCCAAAAAATGCAAATTGGGGTTTTTCCCGAATTCCCCCCAATTTAATTGCCAAAAAGGTTAAATTACGAATAGAAAAAATAAATTAAGGAAGGAGTTTAGTGTTCAACAAAAAAAAACTCACTAAAACTTCACGTTAAAAAAAGGGTTATATTAAAAGGCCTTGTTGAAAGACCTTTGGATTTTTGTTGGGAAAATAATTCTATTAAAAAAACCCACGGGTGTTTTTTAAAAAAACTAAAAATAACCTTATTATGTTTTATCATACCGCCAATTATCCAAGTATCCCCAACTTAAATAAAAAAATAGTGAATTTTATTCCCGTTTCCAAAATTCCCCCCTTTTTTTATTAAAACGTGTTTTTAAAATAGTGTTTTCCCCGCCTATAGTGAATTTAGGTGGAGTATATAATATTTTTGTTGTTTGTAATAAAATTAATTGGCCTTATTGACAATTTTCACCAACGCTGAAGGGAAACCCCTTTAAAAATATATTTGTTTAAAAAGAAAATTGGGGGACATTTAAAATTATTATATTATAATGGGTAAGTAAAATAATTTTTATGCCCAACCCCATTTTAAACTTTGCCCCTGATGTTTTTTTATGTCAGAAAGGTCCGTTATAAAACAAATGGGAACAAACTAGACTATAAATAAAAATATTTCAAAACCCCACATAAAATTGGGATTAACAGTTAACAAAAAACCCCAATGGTTTTTAAGGTTTTAAAAAATTTCGGGTTATATTATTTTGATTTAAAAGGGGTTTTTCCTTTAAAACAAATCGCCCATTTACGCCCAGTGAGGACAAAAAAATTAAAAAGGTGAAAAGTTTTAAAATTATGGAGTATCAATAAAACCACTTTTGTGAAAAAAAATATTACCACCAATGGGGAAAACAAATTAAAAAAAAAAATCCAAAAGGAGAACCCCAAAATAATTTGGGACAAAATTATTATAAAAAATCAGGTATTCACCCCCCATGCTTATAGGTAAACCCTATTAATGGGGGTAAAAATTAGGAGGTTTATGTTATTAAAAAGTAAACCTAACTTAAAATTAAAATATTAATACATAAGAAACACCAAGTTATTTTTTTAAAACCCACAAAAAACATTTTTTTTTTTTAGACAAAAAATAATATACTAGGAGGGCCTGTTTGTGTGGGGGTTAAAAATATTATTCCCGCAAAAAAAAAAAAATACTTAATAAAAAGTGGGGGTATTACATGATTTTTTAAAAAAGTAAAAAGACCTTACCATGTTTCAACAGGAATACGCTGGGCCCCCATATAAGAAAAAAAGCACCCGAAAAAAAAAAATAAAAAAACCGATTTAAAAAATCGAAAAGAAAAAAGGAATTAACCGCACATTAGTCACCAAATTAAAAAAAGCATAAAGGGTTTAAAAAAAAATACATTTTTTAATAAATAATTCAAAATCCCCCATCATTTTTTTTTTTTTATTACTAAAATAAAACTTTTTTAAAAAAAAAATCTCTAAAAACTTTTCCCCACCCACACTATTTACAAACGATAAATACATAAGTTCAAAAAGGGAAAACTCGCTAAGACCATAACCCGAAAAAGGCGAAGATAACCCCGAAAAATACAAAATCAAAAAATGACACCCACACACTAAAAATAAAGTATATTTTTTTTTATTCCCCGTAAATATTAAAAAGGATAATCAATCCGTGATGTATAATAAACGGCTTTTTTTTTGAATAAAGTCAAAAGTATGATAAAAAATAAACCAACCTGTTCCCACCCCCAATCACCGGGGTCACATAAAAAAAAAAAAAATTCCAAATACAAAAAACCCCCCTTGGGAAAAAAAAAATTGGTTTCAAATTTGAATTTTGTTTGTTTATTGCTTGTGGTACCCAAGTTATGAAAATAAACGGCGAGGCCCAACCACGGGATTTTTAATAAAAATACAAACCCTAAATTTTGGTATAATTTATTATGAAAACAAAAGTTTTATTTATTTTAAAAAAAAACGTTTATTCCTCTCGCCTTTATATACAAATTTAAAATTAAACATTTTTTTTTAATACTACCAAAAACAAATAAGAACTTTTTACGGCCGCCGCCTGTATGTTAAAGCATGAATTAAATAAATAACAAAAATTAATTTTAAGGAGTGGGTTATCACCAAAAAAAGGATTTGGGCACTAAAAAACTTCTAACGGGGGGGAAAGATTGTTTTCCCCCCCCTATTAAGAAAGGAGGGGTGGCCACCCCTATACCATGGGGAATGGTTTAAATTAAACCTCCCCATAATCCCCGGTTAAAGGTTTATTTTTAATAGATCACCCATTGGGCATGGGACCCCATATGAAATGGGCAAATATCCAAGAGAAAATTATTTAAGAAGTTTTAGGAAAAGTTAATCACCCCACCCCCGTTTTTTATGCCTTCCCCTTCAAAACCCCCCTATAAAACCTTAAAAGGTTACAATTCCCGGGGCCGTTAAAAACAGTAATATAATTGGAGCGAAAATATAACAAAAGGGGTGTAAAACACGCCCATAGTTAAAAATGTGAATCAATTTTGCAATTTCAAAGCAAAAGGGTGGGTTAATTATTGATTAAAAAAAAAATGAAATTAAGAAAAATTTAAAAAAAACATTGTTTTTATTCCATTCTTAATTTTATAGTGTTTAGTCCCGGGCATTACTGTTAAAATGGGGCCCTATAAAGTCGTTTCAAACTAATATAAAAAAATGGCGAGGTGTTTATAGGCTCCATACCACCCCGAAAAAGGTTTTTTCCACCCCCAAAAAAAAAAACCCCCACCCCTTAAAATAACCTAAAACGCCCCCCCCCGAAAAAAAATCAAAAAAACCAACCCAACCACGAATTTTTGATAACCCCCCCCAAAATTAACTCGCCCCCCTAAATAAATCCCCCCCCCCCAAAATAAATTTTAACCAATCCCAATTAATATTACAATTATTATTAGGCCCGAAAAATTTTTTTAAAAATTGGGGGGGGATTATGACCCATGATTTCCCCCAATCAAACTAATAAAAGCCAATAAAAAAAAAATAAAAATTCTTATAAAAGATATGTTTTCATAAATATAAAAGGTTAAACCCACATTTAAACCCAACCCACCTTTATTAAACCCAACTAGTTTCCCCATGTTTTAAAAACCTTTTAACCCTAAGGGGGTTAAAATATAAGGCTTAACACACAATTTGTGAATTTAAAATTAAGATCAAAAAAAAAAATAATTTTTTTTTAAAAAATTACCTATTAAATAAATAAAGGTGGCATTTTAGACATTCTCATTTGATAAGTTATAATGGTTTATTACCACCCCAATAAGTCGCTTTTTTTTAATAGAACTGAATACCAAATAAAATATTACAAATTTTTCCCCCCCCATTTCGCCCCCACCCTCTTCCCCCCCTTTTTTTCCATACAACCCCCAAAAAAAAAACCCCCCCCACGGCCCAACCATATAATTACCCCCCCACCCCAAAAAACTAATAAAAATCCAACCCTAAACTTTTTTGGGGGGGGGGAAAAAAAAGTTTCCTAAGTTTAATACAACCGCCCCTAAATACAACCAACGATACCCCCTTATAAAAAGGGTATTACCCACTAAAGGGGTTATGGGGTGCAAAGGGCCATTGTTTTGAGGGGTATATCCAATTCCAATTATAGGCCAAAAAAGATTTTTAATGATATGAAGAAAACGGATCAAGGAATTTTTAGGTATTTTTTTTTTAATGGAATACCCACCTAATTTCTAGGTTAATGAAAGCACCGTGGAAAGCCTTTTGTTTTTTTTTTGGGTTGATAATCTAAAAATCACGGAAAATTGTTTAAATAGAAAACGAACCCTTTATTTTTTTCAACCCCCCCCTACTCTAGGTTACCCTCATTTTTCCCCATTATTAACCAAAACGGTGTTGGGCCCACCTTTGTTTTTAAAATTCCCGTGTTATACGGTTTTTATTTTTAATCTTATGATTTATTTTTAATGTATTTTTAACATTAAAAAAACAAAAAAAAGCCCTCAAATAATCAACCCTTATGATAACCCTTGTGTGAAGCATTTAAACTTTGTATGAAAATAAAATGGAATTTTTTTTTTTTATTTTTTTCGGAAATTTTTATTTAATATCATAATTTAAATTAACACAACTTAATTTCCCTTAAAATGGGTCAAATTCATGAAAAAATCCCCCCCTTAAAAAAATTTAAATAATTGGAAATGTTTTTAAAAGGATTAAAAATAAAAAAAAGTTAGAATAATGTGTTTAAAATCCCTTATTTTTGAAAATTTAAAAGAAAAAAAATTAAAAAACATTGTTATGTTACAAAATTGTTAAGAAAAAATTTTATAAGGGGGATTTTTTTATATAATTGTTTTCCCCACATATAAACCCCCCAATTTTCCCACAGCAAACCCATATTGAATAATTAAGAAAAAAAAAATAATGGAAAAAGGTTTAAAGAAATGGTCGATTAACTTTGTTTTTATACGATGGACAATTTTAAAAACCCAAAAACTAAGGACTATGTGGAATTGTTTCATTTGAAACCCCTTTTTTATATAGTAAGTTTCACACCCCCAAAGCCACCCAAAGTTTTGCAAATGGTTTTGTTTTTAATTAACAAAGGATTTTTTTTTCTTGTTATTTAATGTAATAATACTTTAACTAAAAAAATCATTTAAAAAAAAAAAAAATAAAAATACAATTAAAAAAACCAAAGTTTTCCCCCCCCAATTAAAAGTTATGAAAAACCCCCACCCATTAGAATAATATTTACGTTAAGGGCGGGTTCCCCCTCCCAAAAAATAATCGAATTGGTGTGTTTTTTTTTGGGGGGGGATACAGTATCGGGTTTAATGGAAGAAAAAATGGATAGTATGTAAGGAAAGTTTTAATTTAACCCGGTCCCCTCTATCCAATGAACGTATTTCCCCATAAAGGATTATGAATAAATAAAAACCCTTCCCCCCGTAAAAAAAACACGGGGATTACTAATAACGAAAAAAAAAAAAAAGAAATACGGAATAGAAAAAATCAAGTTTACGAAACTTAAAAAAAATTCCCGGTTTTATTAAAAATTTTTGAAACTAATTTTTTTTTTTTATTTTAAAATATAGGGTAAACACTTTAAATTCCCCAAAATGTAAACCAGCAATCCTTATGATGTTTTTAAAAATAAAAAAAACAAGACAACTAAAAAAAAATAAATAATAATAAAATGTGTTTTGAATATTTAAACGTCAAATCGGTACCCCACAGCAAGAAAAGTCTTCCCCCAAGAAAAACCGCAAAAAACCTAATAAAAACCCCGTAAATAAAAAATTAACCTCCAAAGTTTTTTGACCCCCCCTTTTAAAATTTAAATAGGAAATAAAATGAAAAAATAAGAAGTAATTATTTTAGTTAAAAAAAAAACCCCTAATATAAACAAGTAATAAAAAACCCCCCCCCCTCATAAATTAAATCCCCCCCCCCCCATCCAACTGTGAAATTATTTAAATCCCATATTGTTAATAATAAAAAAATAATATAATTTCAAATATGCATTTTGCAGTCTATAAAGATGTCCATCCGTGTAACATAATGTGCTCTATTTGCATTTCCCTGTGAATTATTGTGAACCTGCATGTTCTTTTCTATGCTGTGAATTTATAGTTCTAAGTTGCAAGTTCCATAGGTCATTGGATAATTTCTCATGCTATTGATATAATCTTTAATGGGTTTTTGTCGATTTGCGATAAGCATCATAACAGAATAACTAATTTACTATTATCTAGATCAGTTTTATTATTAAAGGTCAAGTTTTATCTATTAACTTCACCGTAGATTTAGTAGTGTAATCTTGTTATGCTGGTTGTGCATGAATCTTACATTTGCTTATTGCGGTGCAAAAATGTGATCCCCAAGATCCAGAGGAGAATTGACAAGGAAGGCCTGCAAATGATTCCATTGTTGACGGACTTGTGGAAGATAACTGGAAGTCAGGGGAGCAGTGCTGGAAACAGTCTTCTTGACCTACGGAAGATTGAATTGCGTGTTGAGCGACTCAAGTACAATGGAGTTATGGAGTTGATTGCTGATGTGCAAGCTATGTTAAAAGGTGGAATGCAGTATTTTGAGTTTTCCCATTAGGTAGAACCCTTAAATCCTATTTTTTGTTCTTATTCTGATATTAATTTTGCGCTATAATAGCTCTTTATCTGAATTATGAAGCTGCAACATCTGAGTTAACACATGATTGAGGAAATTGTTTGAATATTTTCTGACATATTGATAGACAAAATTCTCTTAAATGAAAAGTTGAAAACACGGCAAGGAAATCTTGTTGACCATAATGATTGAAGAAATTGTTCGCATAACTGTAACCAGTTGTAGGTAAATTGTTTGTGATGTATCTGATTGTATTACTTTTTGCATCAGGTGAGATCGGAAGCAAAGAAGGTACAAGATTTATTTTTCGATATTATGAAGATTGCATTTGCCGACACAGACTTTCGAGAAGTCAGGAGTGCACTCACTTTCTCTGGCTCAGTGGCTTCCTCATCTCCTAGAGGGCTACTACCCATTGGTCAAACCAAGCGAAACAAACAGATAGTTGACACAGAACCAAAACCAAGTCTGCCCCAAAGGCCACTTTCTGCTAATGTGGTATAGTAAACTAATGATTAGTTTAATACATTACTTTTTTATGATCACAGTTGTTTGCACGCTACAAGTATGAGCCTCTTTGTGACCAATTTGTTTGATTTTGAACAGTTGAAAGAGGTATTCTTTCCGTTGAAGGATGTCAAAGTTATCCAATTTTCATCAATGCAAGATGCCTTCCTTGGGGTTCACTGACAAGGCATGCAATCCCTATTTTCTCTTAATTTCTCACGCAAATCATGATATATACATTTTTTTATAAGGCTTTTTTCTGCTATTAGTTTTCCATTATCAGAAATATGATGATACATTGATATGGAGTACTAATTTGGGTTCACTAGATGCTGCTATATCGTTATTAGCAGTATAAAAGATGTTTAGATAATACGACGCCAAATCCATGGACATATACAGTGAAAGATTCAGTTTTATCTTTTTTCGTAGGATAATGTAGTAGTTTGTTTCATATTTAAAACCGTGAAATTTTCTAGAATTTTTTTTAAGAATATGAATTCTCTTGGATATAATTTTTTGAATACACTTTTACTCCTAGTATATCAGATAGTTGCTATTTTGAATTTTGATACAAAGCTAATATGTAGACATCAAAGAAAATTTGCATTTAGTCTGGGACAGGAATAACTCGTTCGGGATTTTTATTTTTAGGCATAGTGGGTTAATTTTTAAAACTTAGAGTAACAGAGAAAGCGGTTGAGCAGGTTATAAGTAGCCATGAGATAATCAGTCGGAACTACGGTCATGGCCTCGCTTAGTCCGAGATCACTGAGATGTAGGCTAGCAAACCGTAGGAGACAGCCGATGATTTTTATAGATCATGTGAAAGGACGACCATCGAGACATGAGACAAGTTAGATGGAGGCATCTTTATGATAGTATAGAGCTCTCAAGAATCAGATGATCGAGCTTTCAGAGACAGCAGGGACTCTTGACTAAGGATCCTGCCTAGAGCCAGTAGCTACCAGAGGAGGCAGTAATTGTAGAAAAGTAATAGTAAGCTGTTCTTATGACGGGTTTCTATGACATGTAGCTACTGTATCAGTCTGTTTTTAGTATTATGGGTTTATTCTACGCTAGCAGACATGTATAGGCGGCGTTAATTTATTTATTATTATTATTTATTTTTTATTTTTTTTTTTATTTTTTTTATCATATTTTTTTTTTATATTTTCCATCCCTCACCCTATTATTATTATCAATATTTTTTCTATTTTTTAATTTATTTTTTTATTATTTTTATATTTTTTAATATATTTTATCTTTATTAAATATATTTTATTTATTTTTTAATAATACCAAGGAATAACTAAATTTAAGTATGTCGGGATTTTCATTTTTTAGTTGCGAGATAAGCATGTTTTGGTTTTTTTTATTTATAATTATTGTGTGTGTTATTTTTTATTATATTATATAGTTGATTAGTATTGATGGATTAATGGTGTCTTAGTATAGTAGAACGTTGAAGATAATCGTGATTTGAGCCAGGTTATAGTAGACTTGATGTGTAGCTAGAATTCATTTGTATAGTTGAAGAGTGAATAGTGTTTTTAAAAAAGTTATATAATGAAATTGTGGTTCTGAGATTTGTGTGTAGAAATGAAATGTGATTTGAGTGTGTGTTTATCAACTATTCTTAATTAATTTAAGTATGTCGCTTTATGTGTGGAACACAATTAAGAAGAGAAAGAGAAAAAAAAGTTAATGGGTCAAACTTAATCCAACCTCAACCTATTTTGACTTGTGTTTAGAAATGTTACCGTAATTACTGGACCCGCTTGATTTTGGTTGATGGCGTGTGGATAATGTCATGTAGTCTATGTAGACTAACTTTTTGTCTCTCTGTTTATGAGATAAAGTATGTGTCTGTTCGTGTTATTGAGGCATTATCGGCTACTTTGGTACAGCCTACTAAAAAACAAGTATTAGAGAGCGCTCTTACAGTTGGCATAGATGCCAAGTCAGTGTGTGTATCTTGGCACTTCTATGTAGGGCGTCTTGGTTTGTACATGATCAGTTGTTGTCTTGGAACTCTAATAGTTCTAACTCGGATCTCAGGAGTGTTAGTGGAACTAGCTTGCTCTCTGTGTGAGGATAAGTTTAACTCCAGAGTGAAACAGACAGATGATCGGTAACTATTTGTGGATTGTACATTGTTGGACACACAGGCCTACATATGTGCTCATTGTGTTCACATTGGTATGTAGACGATAGATGAGTATTTGGGATATGCGCGTCACTTGTGATATTGAGAAATAAGAGACTGTCGCGACTCGTCTTCCGCTCGCTGCACGCGAAAACCCCTTATGAAGATGTCGGTAGATCTGTGGTTCGACATTTGGTGTTGATGTGATATTATGTCCCAGTAGAGCGCACAGTGGCGGTATACTCAGAACATGCTGCGTGAGACTACGCATAGACGAGAGTTATATGTTTGGAGATGTCGCTCGTTGATGTGGTGTCCTTTATGACCTATGTTGTGTTATCTAATCATATGGGGAGCGTTTGTGATCTAATGTTTATATCGCTCGATCTATGAGGTGTTTATATTATGACTGATGTTCGTGAAGATGTAAGGGGAGTGTCGCAAGAATGATGTCGTACTGAAAGACGGGTATTATGTTTTTCTTGTGATGTAAGAAAATTAGGCTCACCAAGAGGAGAATGGCCAACGAGGTTAAGATATATCCCTCAAAGAGTTGCCTAACACACCAACTCATTTGTCACAGACCTTCTAGATTTAACACCTACCACTTCTCGGTCACCAGGGTCCCAATTCTGTCCATAGGCTAATTGATCGGACGTTAGAAGCGGGAATTATCATCCTGCTGTTAATTAGGCCTAGCACACGATGTCTTTGGCCCAAAAACTGGCGATAGGATTAGCGCCATAGAACCTCGGAGAAGCAAGGTTGTGCTTGAAGATGAGCAATAAGAGATCTTCTAATGTCATGAACGCAGTCTGTTCAGGAGTCGACAACTTTATCATATGATTCGCATGAAATGATCTTAACCCTATATTCGTTCTGGGGCGCACTAGTAGTGCGAGTGGATCTAGACCTAACTTGTTTCCGCCAAATCACCATACTTAAGTTCGAATTATATGACCCAGTGGTCTTGTCTGAGCTTTGATGTGAGATAGGTATGGATACCTGAGTTTCGCACTTGTTGTCATCAAGTAAACAGCACCATTGGGTAGAGATCACAACGTGAACGTATTAGCTTGTCACTATGTATTCTTATGGGAAATTTGCTCTAACTCATGGTGGAAGCACTCACATTGTCTGTAGGACCATAGTAATACTAAATGTATTGTTTGATTGATGCGCGAATGAATTCGTGGAACTTGACTTGAAAAAGAGAAAGAAGGCACGACCTAAAATTATCCGAGGAGGAATATGGAAATTTCAGCAAGTTTGACTTGCAGTTAAATGTGGAAACCTAAAGAAAGTAATACTAAGGATCACCACCGAGAATGTAGGTCGTCCTACAACTCATAAGTTTCCAGGATATCTTGTTTTGGCCATGCTGGATGTGACAGTATGTTCGCTTAGAGAAGAGACGTGACAGAAAATTGCTTAAGAATGCCCAACTGCAGGCCATGATCGACGAGGGTGTCACTGCTGTGTTGGCAGCACGTGCTACGACCCGAAATGGCGATGATAGCCATACCTCGGGAACTGGTGCGAGAAGGAATGAACGCACTGTTCGGGAGTGCACCTATCAAGACTTCATGAAATGTCAACCCTTATTCTTCAGGGGCACAGAAGGAGTGGTCAACTTGACCCAGTGGTTTGAGAGGATGGAAACCGTGTTTCGCATAAGTAACTGCACTGTGGAGAATCAAGTGAAGTTTGCCACTTGTACTCTTATGGGAACTGCTCTAACATGGTGGAACTCACATGCTAGGACAGTGACTAATGAGGTGGCATATGCAATGACGTGGTCTGACTTGAAGAAGAAGATGACAACTAAATATTGTCCGAGGAATGAAATCAAGAAGATTGAGGTAGAGTTGTGGAACCTAAAAGTACAAGGCACCGATGTGGTAGCCTACAACCAACGATTTCAGGAGCTAGCATTGCTGAGTGACAGGATGTTCCCTGAAGAGACTGACAAAATTGAAAGATATGTCGGTGGGATGCCCGACCCGATTTACTCAAGTGTTGTGGCATCGAAGCCAAAGACCATGCAGGAGGCTATTGAGATGGCAACTGACTTGATGGATAGGAGGATTAACACTTTGGCTGAGAGGCAGACAGAAAACAAGAGGAAGTTTGAAGACGCTCCTCGATATAACCAAAACCAACAACCAAACAAAAGGCAGAACACAGGCAGGGCCTATGCTGCCGGGAACGGTGACAGGAGACCGTATGAGGGGGCTAAACCTCGATGTCCCAAGTGTAACTTCAACCATAATGGTCCTTGTACACCACCATGCACTAACTGCAAGAAGCCTGGCCACCTGGCCAAGGACTGTAGGAGCCGGCCTGCGACTGCAAACAACAACAACCGCAATAACAATAACAACAACAACCGCAACAACAATAACAACAACAACCGTAACAACAACAACCAAAGAGCCCAAGGGGCAAATACCAATGCCATCGTTTGCTTTGAGTGTGGGGCTCCAGGCCACTACAGGAAGGACTGCCCCCAGTAGAAGAACAAGAATCAGGGAAATGGTAATGGTGTAGCCAGGGCTTATGCAGTGGGAGTTGCAGGGCAAAACCCAGACAACAACGTTGTGACGGGTACGTTTCTCCTAAACAACCGTTGTGCTTCCATTTTATTTGATACTGGTGCAGATAGAAGTTTCGTGTCTACTCAATTTAGTACTTTGATTAATATAGCCCCCACTACATTAGATCATGGTTATAACGTTGAATTAGCTGATGGTAGAATAATTTGGGTAAATACGGTATTACTGGGTTGCACGTTAAATTTTTTGAACCATCCGTTTCACGTCGACCTAATGCCTGTAGAAATGGGTACTTATGACGTCATAGGCATTGGACTGCGTGACGAAAATACCAAGCCATAATGACTGTGCTCAAGAAAGATCGTTCGTATTCCTTTTGGGAGCGAAATCTTAATTTTTCATGGAGACGGAAGTAGAAATAAATGCGGGACTCGATTAAACATCATCTCGTGCACCAAGGCCCAGAAGTATCTGCTACAAGGATGTCACATCTTTTTGGCACATATTACCATCAAGGAGACTGGAGACAAGTCGAAGAAGAAGCAACTGCAAGATGTACCGATCGTCAAAAATTTTCCCGAAGTATTTCCCGAGGACTTGCCAGGTCTTCCACCTACCAGACAAGTGGAATTTCACATCGATCTAGTACCTGGTGCTGCACCTGTAGCACGGGCACCTTATCGATTGGCCCTATCAGAAATGAAAGAATTGGCGGATCAACTACAAGAGCTTTCCGACAAAGGCTTTATAAGACCTAGTTCGTCACCATGGGGAGCCAGTTCTATTCGTCAAGGAAGAAAGATGGATCATTGCGGATGTGCATAGATTATCGGGAACTAAACAAACTAACGGTGAAGAACCGTTATCCGCTACCAAGAATCGATGACTTATTCGATCAACTTCAAGGGTCGAGTGTTTACTCAAAAATCGACCTAAGGTCAGGTTATCACCAATTGAGGGTTCGAGAAGAAGACATCTCGAAGACTGCCTTCAGAACTCGATATGGACATTACGAATTCCAAGTCATGCCGTTTGGTTTGACCAACGCACCTGCTGTGTTTATGGACCTCATGAACCGAGTGTGCAAACCTTATCTGGACAAAATTCGTATTGTCTTTATTGACGATATTTTGATCTATTTCCAAGAACAAGCAAGAGCACGAGAGATCTGAAGATACTATTGGAGTTGTGAAGAAAGAGGAGTGTATTGCAAAAATTTTCCAAATGTGAATTTTGTATTCCCAAGTAACAGTTCTCGATCACTAGGATTGATAATAAGGCCAGTTCATGTGGATCCAGCCTAAGATCGAATCCGTTAAGATGGCATCTCCTAAAACACCAACGGAGATTCGTCCAGTTTTTAGGTCTTGCTGGGTTATTATCGGAGATTCATTGAAGGGTTTTCAAAAGATCGCCAAACCTAATGACCAAGCTCACTCAAAAAGGTCAAGTTTGGAGTGGTGGTGGACAAACAAGAAGCAGCGTTCCAGTTATTAAAGCGAAGAGTTGTGTAGTGCACCAATTTGCTTACCCGAAGGAAGTGAAGATTTTATCGTATACTGCAGAAGCTTCAAAGAAGGGTTTGGGCGGCTGGGTTAATGCAAAGGGAAAAGGTTTTTTTCTTATGAATCAGCCAGTTAAAGATCCCATAAGAAGAACTATACCTCTTCGATCTGGAACTTGGTAGCAGTAGTGTTTCGCTCTGAGATTTGGAGGCACTATCTCGTATGGTACCAAGTGTGCCGGTGTGACTGATCATAGAGTTTACAGCATATTATTAATCAGAAGGATTGAAAGGCGCCAATGCTTGATGGTTTGAGTTTACTTAGTGATTACGATTGCGATATTCGTTATCACCCAGGGAAGGCAAATGTCGTTGCTGATGCTTTGAGCAGGAAAGAACGGGAACCACCGTTAAGAGTTCGAGCTTTAGTTATGACTATTGGCTTGGATCTTCCTAAACAAATCTTAAATGCTCAGACTGAAGCACGGAAACTAGAGAACATCAAGAATGAGGATGTTGGAGGTATGCTGATTGAAAATGCTAAATATCATTTTAGAGGCAATTAGAACGGAAAAGTTGGAACCTCGTACGGATGGAACCCTATGCCTCAATGGCAGGAGTTGGTTACCTTGTTATTATAGATGATTTTACGGACTGTGATCATGCACGAGTCTACAAATCGAAGTATTCATCCATCCATGTTCCGAGAAAATGTACCAAGACGTAAAGAAGCTATATTGGTGGCCCAATATGAAAGCTGATATCGCCACCTATGTTAGCAAGTGCTTGACCTGTGCTAAGGTCAAGGCTGAACATCAGAGACAATCGGGTTTGTTGGTACAACCCGAGATACCTCAATGGAAGTGGGACAATATCACGTATGGATAAAGGTTTATGACACCATTTGGGTAATCGTTGACCGTCTTACAAAGTCCGCAATCTTTATACCCATGAAAGAAATCTGACCTATGGAGAACTAGCGAGATTATACTGAATGAAGTAGTACAAGGCAGGGATACCGTTCTCGATTATTTGTGATCGTGACCCTAGGTTTGCATCGATTTCTGGAGGTCACTTCAGTAGGCTTTTGGGTACAAGTTTTAGTATGGAGTACGGCTATTCATCGCAACTGACGGACAATGCGATTGAGAACCAATTCAAACTCTCGAAGATATGCTTCATGCTTGTGTGATCGACTTTGGAAATAGGTTGGGTTAGATTTTGCATTGGTCTCGAGTTTTATACATAACAGTTATCATGCGAGCATTTAAGCTGCACCTTTGGTAGGCACTTTACGGCTTAGAAATGTCGTTCGTTGTTTGTTGGGCTGAGGTTGGAGAAGTTCAACTCACCGGCCCAGAGATCGTTCAAGAGACAACAGAGAAGATCATTCAAGTTAAACAAAGGATGCAAGCCGCTCGTGATAGGCAAAAGAGCTACGCTGATTTAAAGCGTAAGCCAATGGAGTTTGAGGTTGGAGATAAAGTGATGCTCAAGGTTTCGTCTTGGGAAAGGGGTTGTTCGCTTTGCAAACGAGGGATTAAATCCCAGGTTTGTTGGACCTTTCAAGGTAATAAAAAGGGTTGGAGACGTTGCATACAAGCTCGAGCTTCCTGAGGAGCTGAGCAGAGTTCATAATACATTTCACGTGTCTAACTTAAAGAAGTGTCATGCCGACGAACCCTTAATCCGGTTCTGGTGGTATGACTTCATTTGATGACAATACTTTCAGTTTGTCGAGGAAGGGAAACCTGATAGGAGATCACAGATCGTGAAGTTAAACGGTTGAAGCGAAGCCGTATCCCATTAGTCAAGGTTCGATGGAACTTCAAGAGAGGTCCGGGTTTACATGGACGCGAAGATAAATTCTAGAAGGATTAAATCCCACATTTGTTCTCAAAGACCGGGCCGTCATCAAGTGCTGCGTCTTAAGCCTTGAGGACAAGGCTCAGCTAACGGGGGGAGACTATAACACCTCGTGTTTTAGGTCATTGTATGACATTATGAAATTCACAATTTATTTTTAGGGTTTTACGCGTTTGCTCTTAAACCGTAAACGTTAAGTTAAATCGCGTAAACTGAAAATGATCATACAATGTAACGGGCATTAAACTGATTAAATGTTTGCCATCAAGCAAGTGTTATAAGATTATTATGAGATAATTAATGACTTTGTTCATCTTATTTTTTATCGGCTACGTAATGATGCTTACGTTTCATAATAAAATACGTTTAGGCATACCCGGAAGTTCTAAAACCTAACTACGCCTAAACGAATACCCACGATTATACCCAATACTCAAAATAATAAATATAACATCATATATATACATATTATGCCGAATTTATAAGGATGAGACCAAGTATTCATCACTTTCCATAATATCTAGATATTTTATAAAGGTACTCTTACACCTTTTATCAACTTGGCATGTTAACTTAACCTAGGGTTAGAAAGTAACCAAGGTTAAGTTAGCAAGATATTTTTTACTTTAATAACATGCATGCTTAAGTGATCTTACCTAAACTCTTTATACATTGCTAAAAATTATTTCTTTTCTTTTACACTCTCAAAAACTCACTGCACAATATAGCACCAACCAAAATACATACTTTGTTTTTTCTAAGATTATACAACCTTTACACACATATTAAGGTATTCTAAGGGTTTGCCAATGCTTTGTTCATCATTTGAATGGATTAAGAAGAAAAAGGAAAGATTAGGGTTTTGGAAACCTAATCTAGGGTTATAAGCTTGAAAGCTTGGTTTTGAATCTAAACACGGGTTTAGAACTTATATCTCATCTCTTACATCATTACTAAGGTTTTCTTAAATCCTTTATACTTTTATTTCTTATGATTTTATGTGTTACATGTTAAATATAGCCATAATCACCACTAATGACTTTGGAATATGTAAAATGAGTTTTTATTTGAGTTTATCAATTTATACACTTATTTCTTATGAATATGGTCCTATATATTCAGGTAGAAGTAAAATAAAAGTATGTTAACTTATGGATTAAGTATAAACATGTTTAGGTTAAATTAGGGTTTTATAATGTTTCTTAAACTTCACATGTTACAATGAATTTACAAGGACTAGGGATGATATTGAACCTTATTATAAGTACCACATATGTAAAATATGGTTAAAAGTAGTTATTTTGAGTAAACTACTAACTTAATTAATCATAAAAAAGGTTTATAAAAGAAACATATATTGAAATAATTAGGGCTGTCCAATTCAATTTTGGACAGTAGGTTTTGATATAATATAATTAAAATATGGCCTCATGAACGATTCCATAATGATAAGAGACTCGAAAAAAAATCGATCTATAACGAATAAGTACGTTAAAAACGACGTATACGACTTAAATACTTTTATAAAAAGATTTTTATAAAAAGTTACTATTTCATGGCTGTAGTTTTAGGTTTGAGTTTAAAACACCTAAAATATGATATAACTTTTGATTACGAGATCGTACACGCAAGAATCGTTAAGAACGGAACTATAACGAATAAACTACGACATTTTCGATAATTAAAGTTTATAAAAGAAATTTTATAAACTATGAACAGTAAGAATCACTATCATCAGCTCGGAACCTAAACTTTATAAAAATTATAATACATCTTTTACTAACAAAAAAGTACTCGAAGGAATCACTTAAAATCGGGATTAAAACGAATAAGTTATTCGATTACCAAGTTTACGATAATTAAATAGCATCTAAAACGATTAATTAGCTGTCAATGAACAGTATTTTACTATTCATCACAGATCCAAAACTTGAAAATGAATATTATTTTGATCGCTCGTCTTACTCGAAGACTTATGTGGACGTAAGAAAAAAACGCGTAGTAACGGGCAACGGGCTTAAAACGACCAAATTAGGTCATTTTTACGAAAAGTATATTTATAAACGTTTTCACTTTATAAATACTATTTTACTAAAACGATTAGTCGGTGATTATGCTATATAGAATATTGAGTGGTTATCAAAGTGCTATATTACTAGGGAGTTTCATAATGAGGCCTCTTCGGATGGCGTATCGATGAGTTGTTGGATTTACGATTTAAAGTGTCCTAAACTCCTCGTACGTCATGTCATGACCTCTTTAATTATGATAGCCCGAACGATAGTACGATGTAACAACTATAAGATTATATTCAATGTTATTAAAGTACTCTGTACTTATACGGCCTTAATTTAAATAGGTTGCATTTATCGTCTTGCGTGACGTTTTATCTGTGATTATTTGGACTACCTGTACTCAAGGTGAGTTCATAGCCCCACTTTTACAGTTTTACTGATTTGATATTATTTGGGGTGGAAACATGCTTGTTTTATAAATTGGACGCAAGTGTTGAAAGTAATATATTGATTATGTGTTTGCCTAAGTTGCGATAAAACCATCTGAGCCCATTATTTCATGAACTGTAATTGTTAGCTGTAGTTGTGAATTACATTATGTTAGAGCAGCGAAGTTATAAAATCAGATCTATTGGGATTAACCTCCCCGTTTTGGGTGATTAGCTATCACTGGGAACGAACGTTGACCCATGTCGGACTTAGATGTTGCGGGTTACAACATCTGTTGGGCAAATAACTGCTAATAATGCAAATATAGTTGAGTTCGGTTTTTGTCCTGTGCTTAGTGCAAACAATTAATCTGGTTTTTGATTGTTGCGCATCTGTTTGTAACATCAAGGGATATCTTGCGGTCCTGCATATTTTAAATACATAAACCTATGAATTCACCAACAATTTTGTTGACGTTTTAAGCAATGTTTTCAGGAGGTCATTAGGCACGAGATGCCAAGGATGCATTGGGTTATGTTTTGGATTGCACTGTTAAAGACTTATGTGCATCATGTTTTGGGAAATCTATGTAGTCTTTTGTAATATGAAACAAAGAACAAGTAAAGCTATAAGCTTTTGTAATATGTCTTTTATTTAAATCCAATGTATCAATCTAAACGACTTTTGTGTCGTTCTTATATATATCTTGTGCTGTTGATCTCAAAGTAACATGCCCCGGATCCTTATTCCGCTGCGACCCATTTTGGGGGTGTTACAGATTGGTATCAAGAGCCAAGGTTATAGAGAACCAGGTCAAAATGTTTTTGCTGGACTATAACCGTTTTCAAACATTGCATACATACAAAAGGGTTTTTACGGGGTATTCATATACAAATTGTTGCATTAGTCGGTTAGGCTATATACATGCAAAATTGATATACGTGTTTATAATATATTACGTATATAAGGATAATAGTCTTATATTAATATACTTATATAAGCTAATTTTGATTTCAGATACTATCATGTCAGATTCTGAGCACTCTACGGTTACATACACATCAGTATCTGAGGACGATTCAGACATCGGTTCACCAGGAGTCGATGGACCACCCATTATGCCTGAGGTTCCACCATCGCCGGACTACATACCTGGCCCTGAGGGACCACCATCACCAGACTACGTGCCTGGCCCGGAGGAGCCAGAGCAGGCACCACCTTCACCTATTTACATACCTTTTGTTCCGGAGCCTGTTTACCCGGAGTTCTTACCAGTGGACGATGAGGTATTCCCGGCTGAGGAGCAGCCAATGCCTGCTGCTGACTCACCTACTCATCAGTCACCAGGGTATATACCGGAGTCCGACCCTGAGGAGGACCCAGAGGAGGATGATGAGGAGGATCCTGAGGAGGATCCAGCCGACTATCCTGCTGACAGAGGAGACGACAGGGATGATGAGGAGTCATCTGATGATGACGATGATGATGATGATGATGATGCAGAGGAGGAGGAGCACTTAGCTCCTGCCGACCCTGCAGCTGTTGCTTATTCAGCTGACCAGGACCCATACCTTGCTTATCGCGTCACGGCTAGGATGTCCATCCGACCCCAGGCGCCGGCACCGTTCCTCTCCGAGGAAGTTGCTGAGAGAGTGTTAGCCTTACCTACTCCACCACCATCTTCACCTCTTCTCCTACTCATCACCACTTCTAGATACCCTCTCCACCCATTACCTGATACCATCACAACCACAATGACCTAAAATGTTGAGGGATCTCTGGGATCCCGAGCTGCTGGGATTAGACAGAGAGATGCACTACCATCTCCTGTTCATGAGACTGAGATGCCTGAGATTTGTTTACCGCTTCGTAAGAGGCCGCGTCGTACTACTCCTGGTCCTGGATACGAGGTCGGGGAGAGTTCGGCAGCTGGTGCTGCTAGGCAGGTTGGACCTACCACAGCTGAGGCAGACCTTTATGGATTTGCTGATATGTTAGATGCCGCTCCAGGACGCCAGACGTCTAAAGAGTTAGGCTATGGTATTACGATACCATGGGTTGACCTGTAGGAGATCCAGTAGATTGCACGACACCCTAGAGTGGTTCAAATCAGAGAGTTACTGATTGGTTACTTCACTGTGACCAGGGTGGATGAGATCATATATTCTCAAGCTAGATGTATGCACGATTGACCGCGCTCTACTTAGCGCCCGGAGTCACATGTTGTACAGGGATAGGCCATTCCATAGACGCACTGCCCTTCTGATGGATGAGGAGGCCAGATTATCTCGTGCCGCTTGGGCACGGTCGATGGATGCTTGCGATCAGGTACATTCTGAGGGCATATCACTTCGGACTACGGTCATGGCTCAGCAGTCCGAGATCACTGAGTTGCAGGCAGCAGACCGTAGGAGACAGTCGGTGATTTCAGATCTGCTGAAAGCAGACTATCGGAGACAGTGACAGCTATGGAGGCTCTATAGATTGTGAAGAGCCTCAAGACTCATATGGATCGAGCTTCGAGATTGCAGGGACAATGCTAAGGATCATGCAGAGCCAGAGTACAGAGCGAGGCTGTAGCTGTTCTTAGACTGGGTTATGATTGTAGTCATCTGTACAGTATGTTAGTATTGATGGGTTATTCCCAGCTAGCAGACTGTATAGATCTTTTATTTTGTCTGGCTACTCTGTTTAGATCTTTTGTTTATGTATCGGCTACTTTTACAGCCTACTAAGGTTAAGAGTTATTAGGCTAGTATGGCTTTAGGTTTTTTGTTCTTGTAACCTATGTGTTGTGTTCGTTTGTTATGTTATAACCATCATGTATTATTTTCCAAGTTATATATGGAAGGGCCTTGGAGTATGTTTATTATGAATCGAATTTATGTGAATGAATGTCGATTTGTTTAATTTCAATAATGTTGTGTCATTTCACCATGTGTTGGATCTGTTTTATCATTTATTATGTTACATAGGTTATGGTTAAGATTTTTGAAATCTAAGGGTATTAATGTTTCTTGTGATTAAGCAAAATTGCACCAATGAGGTTATGAACCCAGGCACAACTCCCCCACGTCACTGGACCCTACTACCACCATTCGGGTCTACCAGTGCCCAACTTCAGGCCATGATCGACGAGGGTGTCACTGCTGTGTTGGCAGCACGTGCTACGACCCGAAATGACGACGATAGCCATACCTCGGGAACCGGTGTGAGAAGAAATGAACGCGCTGTTCGGGAGTGCACTTATCAGGACTTCATGAAATGTCAACCCTTATTATTCAGGGGTACAGAGGAGTGGTCGAATTGGACCCAGTGGTTTGAGAGGATGGAAACCGTGTTCGATAAGTAACAAAAAAAAAAAAAAAAAAAATGCACCGTGGAGATCAAGTGAAGTTTGCACAACCCACCCCCCCCACCCCCCACACCCCCAAAACCATTTGTACTCTTATGGGAATTGCTCTAACATGGTGGAACCACATGCTAGGCAGTGACTAATATGAATGCTTATGAAATGACGTGGGCTGACTTGAAAACAGAAGATGACAAAACTAATATTAATCGAGGAATGAAATCAAGGAAGATTGAGGCAGAGTTGTGGAACCTAAAGTAAAAAGGCACGATGTGTAGCTTACAACCAAAGTTTCTAGGAACTGGATTGCGTGTGAAGGATGTTCCCTGAAGAGACTGACAAAATTGAAGATATCGTCAGTGGGTTAGCACGACTGATTTACTCAAGGTTGTGGCATCGAAGCCCAAAAATACCATGCAGGAGGCTAATGAAATGGCGATTGAATTAATGGATAGAGAAATAACACTCTTGCTGAGAGACAGACAGAAACCAAGAGGAAGTTTGATACACTCCTCGAATTACCAAAACAACAACCAAACAAAAGGCAGAAAACATAGGCAGGGCTTTATTGCTGCCGGGAACGGTGATACAAGAAAATTGTATGAAGGGACTATAAACTCTATGTCCCAATGTGTAACTTCAACCATTACGGGTCTGGTATACCAACTTGCTCTAATGCAAGAAGCTTGGCCACCTGGCCAAGGACTGTAGGAGAGCCTGCAAATGCAAATAACAACAATAAACAACCGCATAAAATAACAAAACCAACAACCGCAAAACAATAACAACATCAACCCAAGAGCAAGGGGCAAATACCAATGCCATCGTTTGCTTTGAGTGTGGGGCTCCAGGCCACTTCAGGAAGGACTGCCCCCAGTGGAAGAACAAGAACCAGGGAAATGGCAACGCTGTAGCCAGGGCTTATGCAGTGGGAGTTGCAGGCCACAAAACCCTAAACAACATGTTGCTGAGGTTACGTTTCTCCTAAAAACCGTTGTGCTTCCATTTTTTTGATAATGGTGAGATTAGAAGTTTCAGTGTCTACTAAATTTAGTACTTTGATTATTATTGCCCCCACTAATTAGATCATGGTTATACGTTGATTAGCTGATGGTAGAATAATTTAGGGTAAATACGGTATTTATGGTTGCGTTAAATTTCTGAACCATCTTTCCGTTTACGTCGACCTAATGTGTAGAATGGGACTTATGACGTCATATTTGATGGTATGGTTGACAAAATACACAAGCATTATGACTGTGCTAGAAAGATCGTTCGTTATTCCCTTTGGGAGCGAAATCTTAATTTTTCATGGGACGAAAGTAGAAATAAAGCGGGACTCGATTAAACTCATTCTCGTGCACCAAGGCCCCCCAAAAGTATCTGCTACCAAGGAATGTCAGTATTTTTGCACATATTTACCATCAGGAGACTAGAGAAAGTCGAAGAAGAAGCAAACTGCAAGATGTACCGTCGTCAAAATTTTTCCCGAAGTATTTCCGAGGACTTTGCCAGGTCCTTCCACCTTCCATGACAA
The DNA here is from genome assembly GCA_026074375.1 of Tanacetum coccineum. Classification (NCBI taxonomy): domain Eukaryota; kingdom Viridiplantae; phylum Streptophyta; class Magnoliopsida; order Asterales; family Asteraceae; genus Tanacetum; species Tanacetum coccineum. The sequence goes on from BQNB010002534.1 coordinate 101,905, forward strand.
GTAGAATTTCAATCGTATTGTCCCTGGTGCTGCACCTGTAGCACGGCACTTTTCGATTGGCCCTATCAGAAATGAATGAATGGCAGATCAACTACAGAGCTTTCCGTCAAAGGCTTATAAGACCTAGTTCGTCACCATGGGGAGCTCCAAGTTCTATTCGTTAAAAAGAAAGATGGATCGTACGGATGTGATTAAGATTATCGGGAACTAACAAAACTATCGGTGAAGAATCCGTTATCCGCTCCGAGAATTTGATGACTTATTTCGATCAATTCAAGGTTCGAGTGTTTCTCAAAGATCGACCTAAGGTAGGTTATCACCAATTGAGGGGTTCGAGAGGAAACATTCTTGAAGATGCCTTCAGAACATCGATATGGACATTATGAATTTCCAAGTTATGCCATTTTGTTTAACCAACGCCCTGCTGTGTTTATGGACCTCATGAACCGAGAGTTCGAAAACCTTATCTGGCTTATTCGTAATTGTCTTTTATTGACGATATTTGATCTATTCCATGAACATGCAAGAGCACGAAGTGCATCTGAAGAAATTTGGAGTTGTTTGAGAAAGAGGAGTGTATGCAAATTTTCCAAGTAGTGAAATTTTGGATTCCCAAAGTACCAGTTCTCGGTCACGTGATGATAATAAAGGAATCATGTGGATCCAGCCAAGATGAATCGTTAAAGATTGGGCATTCTAAGACACCAACGAAGATCGTTAGTTTTTTAGGTCTTGCTGGGTATTATCGACGATTCATTGAAGGGTTTTCAAAGATCGCCAAACCAATGACCAAGCTCACTCAAAAGAAGGTCAAGTTTGAGTGGGGTGACAAACAAGAAGCAGCGTTCCAGCTATTGAAGCAAAAATTGTGTAGTGCACCAATTCTGGCTTTACCCGAAGGAAGTGAAGATTTTATCGTATACTGCGATGCTTCAAAGAAGGGTTTGGGCGCTGTGTTGATGCAAAGGGAAAAGGTTATTTCTTATGCATCACGCCAGTTAAAGATCCATGAGAAGAACTATACTACTCATGATCTGGAACTTGGAGCAGTAGTGTTCGCTCTAAAGATTTGGAGGCACTATCTGTATGGAACCAAGTGTACAGTGTTCACTGATCATAAGAGCTTACAACACATTCTTGATCAGAAGGAACTGAACATGAGACAACGCCGATGGTTAGAGTTGCTTAGTGATTACGATTGCGATATTCGTTATCACCCAGGGAAAGCAAATGTCGTTGCTGATGCTTTGAGCAGGAAAGAACGAGAACCACCGTTAAGAGTTCGAGCTTTAGTCATGACTATTAGCTTGGATCTTCCTAAGCAAATCTTGAATGCTCAGACTGAAGCACGGAAACCAGAGAACATCAAGAATGAGGATGTTGGAGGTATGCTGATTGAAAATGCTAAATTTCCAGAGGCAATTAGGACAGAAAAGTTGGAACCTCGTACGGATGGAACCCTATGCCTCAATGGCAGGAGTTGGTTACCTTGTTATGGTGATTTGCGGACTGTGATCATGCACGAGTCCCACAAATCAAAGTATTCTATCCATCCAGGTTCCGAGAAAATGTATCAAGACGTAAAGAAGCTATATTGGTGGCCCAATATGAAAGCCGACATCGCCACCTATGTTAGCAAGTGCTTGACCTGTGCTAAGGTCAAGGCCGAACATCAGAGACAATCGGGTTTGTTGGTACAACCCGAGATGCCTCAATGGAAGTGGGACAATATCACGATGGATTTTGTCACGAAGCTTCCTAAGTCATCACAAGGGTATGACACCATTTGGGTGATCGTTGACCGACTTACAAAGTCTGCAATTTTTATACCCATGAGGGAAACTGACCCCCTGGAGAAACTGGCGAGAATGTACCTAAAGGAAGTAGTAACGAAGCATGGAATACCGGTCTCGATTATTTGTGATCGTGACCCTAGGTTCGCATCAAATTTCTGGAGGTCTCTTCAGAAAGTTTTGGGTACAAGTTTAGATATGAGTACGGCATATCATCCGCAAACTGACGGACAAAGCGAGAGAACCATACAAACTCTCAAAGATATGCTTCGAGCTTGTGTGATCGACTTTGGAAATGGTTGGGTTAAACATTTGCCATTGGTCGAGTTTTCATATAATAACAGTTATCATGCTAGCATTAAGGCTGCACCCTTTGAGGCACTTTACGGTAGAAAATGTCGTTCGCCTGTTTGTTGGGCTGAGGTTGGAGAAGTTCAACTCACCGGTCCAGAGATAGTACAAGAGACGACTGAGAAAATCATTCAAGTTAAGCAAAGGATGCAAGCCGCTCGTGATAGGCAAAAGAGCTACGCTGATTTAAAGCATAAGCCGATGGAGTTTGAAGTTGGAGATAAAGTGATGCTCAAGGTTTCGCCTTGGAAAGGGGTTGTATGTTTTGGCAAACGAGGGAAATTAAATCCCAGGTTTGTTGGACCTTTCAAGGTAATAAAAAGGGTTGGAGACGTTGCATACAAGCTCGAGCTTCCTGAGGAGCTGAGCAGAGTTCATAATACATTTCACGTGTCCAACTTAAAGAAGTGTCATGCCGACGAACCCTTAGCCGTTCCGTTGGATGGACTTCATTTTGATGACAAGCTTCAGTTTGTCGAGGAACCTATAGAGATCACAGATCGTGAAGTTAAACGGTTGAAGCGAAGCCGTATCCCATTAGTCAAGGTTCGATGGAACTCCAAGAGAGGTCCTGAGTTTACATGGGAACGTGAAGATCAATTCAAGAAGAAATATCCACACCTCTTCACCAAGACTGCACCGTCGTCAAGTGCTGTGTGATAAGCCTTGAGGACAAGGCTCGTTTAACGGGGGGAGACTATAACACCTCGTATTTTAGGTCATTGTATGACATTATGTAATTCATAATTTATTTTTAGGGTTTTACGCGTTTTGCTCTTAAACCCGTAAACTTTTAATTAAATCGCTAAACTGAAAATGATCATCACAAGGTAAGCGGAGCATTAAACGATTAAATGTTTGTTCAACAAGTGTTTATATGATTTATTATGAGATAAATTAAATAACTTTTCATCTTATTTTCTATTGGCTACTTAAAATGCTTAACGTGTTCATAATAAATACGTTTAGGCATAGCCCTGAAAGTTTCAAAACTAACAAACGCCTAAACGAATACCCACGATTAAAAACCCACTACTAATACTAAAAATATTACATATAACACACATTATACATTGAAGACAGATCCTACTAATTTTTGAGATGGTTCAAGTGTCATCATAATACATAATCTCTAGATATTATCATAAAGTAAACTCTTACACATTTTTCCAAAAACCCCTTATTTTTTGGGGGTTCATGCATAACTTAACTAGGGTACTAGAAAGTAACTAAGGGTTAAGTAACAAGGATATTTATACTATAACATAGCCATAGCAACGCATGCTCAACAAGATCAACTCTTCTATACTTAACCAAATTTCATTTTCTTTCTTCCTTTTCTTCTCCAAAACTCACGGCAACATTAAGCCACAAAACAAAATTCATAACTTGATTTTGTAAGATCATATAACCCTATACACATCCCAAAAAAAAAAAAAAACCCCCTTTCTTATTTTAATATTCTAAGGTGTTGGGAAGCATTAGTTCATCATTTCACGTAATAAGAAGAAAAAGGAAAGATTCGGTTTTGAAAACCTAATCTTTGGGTTATAAGCTCTGAAGCTTTATTTTTGAATCTAAACACGGAGATTAGAACTCATTTCATTAAAATTCCACTCTCTTACATCATTACCATAAGGTTACAACATTATAATTCTTTATACTTTTCTTTCTATGATTTTTATTATTACATGTTAAATATAGCCTAATCATACCACTAATAGACTTTTAAATGTATAAATCGTTATTTATTTAATTTATCATTAATACACTATTCTTATGTCATATGTCCGATATATCAGGAAAAGTAAAGATAAAAGTATGTTAACTTATGGATTAAGTATAAACATGTTTATGTTAAATTAGGGTTTTATAATGTTTCTTAAACTTCACTTATGAAAATAATGAAAGTAAAAGGGTTGAACTTGTTACAATGAAATTATATGGACTAGGGATGATATTAGACTTTATTATAAGTGCCACATATGTAAAATATGGTTATAAGAGTTTTTATAATAAACTACTAAGTTAATAATATATAAAAACAAGGTTTTATAAAGAAACCATACAGATACCTATGCGGGCTGCCTAAATTCGAATCTTAGACAGTAGGTAATGATATTTTATAAAAATAATACGCCTCGTGACGATTCCATAATGATAAGAAACTTGAAAAACCGATCTATAAAACGAAAAAAGATACTAAAAACCGAGTTTACCGGACTATAAAAACTTTATTAAAAACTATTTTTAATAAAAGTTACTATTCATTACACAACGTTTACTTTTAAAACCTAAAAATAAGATATAACTTTTGATTACGCGATCGCACACGCAGAATCGTTAAAGAACTGGAACGTATAAACCAATAACTACGACGTTTTTAATAATAAAAGATTAAAAAAAGTAATTTTTATACAAACGTATGAACAGTAAAAATACACTATTCACAGTGGAATAAATTTGTGAGATATTAGATATCTTTTAATACGTGAAACGTACCGAAGGAATCACTAAAATCGGAGTTAAAACGAATACGTTATGCGCGAATACAAGTTTATCGATATTAAAACCCTAAAAGACAAATGAGCCTGGCATAACAGATTTTACTATTCATCACAGAATTTTTAAAACTTTAAAAAATGTTATATTTTGCGCTCGATCTCCATTTCGTCTTACTACGAAGACGTGGAACGTAAAGAAACGCGAGCACGGGTTTAAAACGACCAAGATTATCATTATTTTTACGAAAAGTATATTATAAACGATTTCACTTATAATATATTATTTTACTAAAACGATTTAGTCGGTGATTATAGCAACAAAGAATATGATTGCTATCACAGTGCTATATTACTAGGAGTTTCAAAATGATGCCTCTTCGCGGATTGGCGTCTCGATTGAGTTGTTTGAATTACGATTTAAAGTGTCCTAAACTCCTTCGTACGTCATGTCATGACTCTTATTTATGATAGCCCGAACGATAGTACATGTAAGCGAATAGCAAAAAACTCACAAGACAAGTATAAACTTTATGGAACTTCGGAATCACATCTAACCCTCCTTAAAGCAACTATACGATTAATATTCAGCTGTTGTTAATTAAAAGTACTCATACGTCAATATCAGCCTTAATCTTTAAGTAGGTTGCATATTAATCGTCATTGTGTAGCACTATTTATCTAAGATAAATTGAGGCTGAGCTGCTACTCAAAGGTGCGTTCATACGCCCCACAATTTTACAGTTTAACTGATTTATAAATATTAGGGGTGGAAACATGCTTGTTTAAGAAATTGGGCGATGCAAGTGTTTGAATCTGAAAGATATATGATTATGGTTGCCTAATAGCAGCTAACCCTCCTGAGCCCATTATTCACTGAAGCTTTAATTGCATAGATTAGTCTGTAATTACATTATGTGAGCGCGAATGATATAAATAGATCTAATTGGGATTAACTCCCCGTTTTAGTGATTAGCTATCACTAGGAACCGAACGTTGACCCCATTGTCGGACTTGGATGTTGCGGGTTACAACATCGTAACGGGCAAATACTGCTAAAAATAGCAAAAAATAGGTTGAGCTTTACGTGGTCCATGAGCTTAGTGCAACCGTAATATGGTTTAATTTTTGGTTTGTGATTGGTTTGGCATATGATTGTAAACATCACGGGAAAGGTCTTTCGGTGGTCGTTCCCCCCCGCCCCCCCCCCCCCCCCCCCCCCCCCCCCCCCCCTCCCCCCCCCCCCCCCCCCCCCCCCCCCCACCCCCCCCCCCACCCCACCCCCCCCCCCCCCCCCCCCCCCCCCCCCCTCCCCCCCCCCGCCCCCCCCCCCCCCCACCCCCCCCCACCACCCCCCCCCCCCCCCCCCCCCCCCCCCCCCCCCCCCCCCCCCCCCCCCCCCCCCCCCCCCCCCCCCCCCCCCCCCCCCCCCCCCCCCCCCCCCCCCCCCCCCCCCCCCCCCACCCCCCCCCCCCCCCCCCCCCCCCCCCCCCCCCCCCCCCCCCCACGCCCCCCCCCCCCCCCCCCCCCCTCCCCCCCCCCCCCCCCCCCCCCCCCACCCCCCCCCCCCCCCCCCCCCCCCCCCCCCCCCCCCCCCTCCCCTCCCCCCCCCCCCCAACCCCCCCCCACCCCCCCCCCCCCCCCCCCCCCCCACCCCCCCCCCTTCATCAACAATCAATAACCGAGGAAATCCGAACATAAGACAAACACATAATTCATTGTCTTTTACAGATACCTTGAATACATCTATAAATGCTTCCTAATGGTAATTACTAGGATTAGTAGTTAAAACTACGTCATGTTTTCGAGACAACATAAGCAATATCCAACCTTGTGCTTGTCATAGCATACATCAAGCATCCAATAGCCCTTGAATATTCAAGTTGATTAACATGTTTGCCTATATGGGGCACTAATTTAATACCTGCTTCAATGGGAGTACTAACTGGACCACAACCTTCACAATTAAACTTCTTGAGAATTTTCTCAATGTAGTGAGATTGTGTAATTGCAAGACCCTTGTTCTCACGCTTAATTCTTATTCCAAGAATCACATCCGCCTCCCCCATGTCTTTCATAGAGAAATTCGAGGACAAAAACTCTTTAGTTTTATCAACTTGGGTTTGGTCAGTACCAAAAATCAACATGTCATCAACATATAAGCAAATGATGACTCCTTTACCAGATTCATCAAATTTGTAGTATACACACTTGTCTGATTGATTCAACACAAATCCATTAGGCAAAACAACCTCATCAAACTTATGATGCCACTGTTTAGGGGCTTGTTTGAGTCCATACAAAGATTTAATCAACTTACAAACTTTATGCTCATTACCTGGCATAACAAATCCTTCTGGTTGCTTCATATAAATCTCCTCTTCCAAATCACCATTTAAAAATGTTGTTTTGACATCCATTTGATGGATCACTAAATTGTGAGTAGCTGCCAAAGCTATCAACAATCTAATAGTGGAAATACGAGCAACTGGTGCATAAGTATCGAAGTAATCGATCCCTTCTTTTTGTCTAAAGCCTTGGATTACCAATCGAGCTTTAAATTTGTCGATAGTACCATCAACTTTCATCTTCTTTTTGAAGATCCATTTGCACCCTAAAGGTTTACAGCCAGGTGGTAGGTCAGATAAGACCCATGTGTTATTTTCCATTATTGATCCTATTTCATCATCAACTGCTTCTTTCCAGAAAGCAACATCTCGGGATTTCATAGCTTCATCAAAGGTCTTTGGATCCTCTTCTATACTGTAACAGTAAGAATATTGAGAAGCAATCTCATCTCTTGATCCCTCAACTAAATATAGTTGAAAATCAGAGCCATATGATTTAGCTACCCGAGCTCTATTACTTCTCCGAGGTTCAGGAATCTCAGTTGGAGTTTCACCTGATAGGTCTCCACCTTGAGTTCCATTAGAGCTAGATACTATGTCCTTTGCTCTAGGTATTGAAGAGAATCTATTCTCATCAAATATAGCATCTCTTGATTCTTTACCGATAAATAAAAGATACAGAATCTTTAGGTTCAATAACATAGACTATAGCTTGGAATGCTCAGCATATCCAATGAAGATGCAATCAATACCCTTCTCACCCAAAATTTTCTTTTTGGGTTCTGGAAGTCTAACGACAGCCCGACAACCCCAAACTCGCAAATAAGACAAGTTAGGTCGTTTCTTATACCAAAGTTCATATGGGGTAATCTTGTTATTTTTGTTAGGAACCCTATTTAACAAATAACAGGCCGTTAACATGGCCTCTCCCCAAAATCCTTCACTCAATCCCGAGTAGGATAACATGGAATTAACCATTTCCTTTAAAGCTCTATTCTTCCTTTCGGACACACCATTTTGTTGTGGTGTATAAGGAGCCGTTGTTTGATGAATAATTCCTACAGATTGGAAATAACTAGGATCATAATATTCACCACCTCTATCTGTGCGTAAAGTTTTAATTAAATTATTTTGTTGTAACTCTACTTCAGTTTTATAGATTTTAAATTTATCTAAGGCTTCATCTTTAGCATGCAATAGATAAACATAACAAAATCTAGAGGCATCATCTATATAAGTAACAACATATTTCTTGTTTCCTATAGATGGAGTTGCATGGAAATCACATAAGTCACTATGTATCAATTCTAGCAAAATAGAATTTCCTTTTTATATCTTTAAAAGGTTGTCTAGTAATCTTAGTCAACATGCAAGTATTACATTTTTCCATGTTCTTGTCAAATGAAGGTATTAAACTATCTTTAGACATATCATGCAAACGATTATAATGAACGTGTCCTAATCGAGCATGCCATACTTTAGAATCAACAACATGAGAATAAGCCATATAGACAGAATTAATGCTACTAGGAACTTTATTAAGATTTAACATAAACATGCCATTATTATAGTATCCGAAACCAATAAATACACCATGTCTTGATAAGATATACTTATCAGATTCATAGACTTGCTTGTAGCCACACTTATTCAACACGGGGCCGGACATAAGGTTCTTCCTAACCCCTGATACATACACAACATTAAATAAAGTAATTATTTTTCTAGAACTAATTGCTTATTTACAACATTTCCTGTCAAGAAATTGTTTGGTTGACTCGTCGACCACATGAGAAACGGATTCCATCTTTCTACCGGTTATTGCAAAAGGTAACAAACCAGCAACGATCCTTACATGCATGACAAGTTGCACCCGAGTCAATCCACCAAGCAATTTCATCATCCTGTACATAACATATTTCATAAATATGTGATACATAATATTTAACAGGAATTATAACATGGTCAGAAATCAGACCTTGTTGTGGACTTGGGTCCTTAGACCCTTGTCCCGATCCAGAAGTGCTTACACCATTGTTCTTCTTAACCCGACAATCCTTCTTGAAATGACCAGGTTTTCCACATTTTCAACGCATCATCTTAGACTTTTTGTTGGAATCATTCTTTTTCTCATGGAATTTCCTTTTGTTTCCCTTGGAGTTTTTGTTGTTTTTCTTGTTCTGATCATCTTCAACCATATTCACAGAAGATGATCCAACAATATCTTTACCCTTGCCTTTTCCACTTTCTTCTATCCTAAGAGTTTCCTCTATGCGGAAGTGGCTTCCAAGTTGTACGAGAGACAACTCATCCTTGTTGTGTTTTAACATGTGTTTGAAATCCTTCCATGATGGTGGAAGTTTGTCTATGATACTAGACACCGAGATAGACTCGTCCATGAACAAACCATGTTGAGTGCATTGTCCCAGAATTTGAAGGAGTTCGTGATATTTTTCCATCACAGACCTTGAATCAACCATTCTGCAATTGTTAAAATTACTGACAAGAAACTTCTTACTAGAAGTATCTTCTGCCATGTATTTGGCTTCAAGTTGATCCCATAACTCCTTTGCCGATTCCACGTTTTGGTATACGTCAAATAAAGCATCCGACATACCGTTCAAGATGTGCCCTCGACATATTTAATCGTCGTTGTCCCACTTGCATCGTTTCCTTGTTTGTTCCAGCGTCTCCTCTTCAACAAACTCTGGCTTGGGGGTACTCAGAACATACGCAACCTTTAAAGTTGTGAGAAGGAAGTGCATCTTCTTTTGCCAACGCCTAAAGTCACTGCCCTCGAACTTGTCCAACTTTCCAAAATTCGTCGTCATATCCTTCACAGAATCCGCCATGATTAATACCAAGAAATACTTCAATCTTTGTTAGAAATTCGGTGTTTTGTGAGTGGGTAATTATCAAACTATCCTGATATATTCTCTGAATCGTGTTGAGATCACTTTCAGATTGAAGTATTTCGACCCTATATGCCTTGGGTATTACGAAATCTTTAATTGGATAATTCAGAGAATCGCACTTTGTCTCTAAGGCACGAGAGATCAAAGCAATACACAGAAAGTTGTTATGAATGTTCTGTCTTCAAGAGATCAAACTGTATTATATAAACATAACCGAAAATCAGTTAATTTTGGTTATAGACAGTTGGCAGGAAATGTCACACCTGTTGGAAAAAGGTGTGTCGGTTGGAGGAAAAAACTGGTTGGAAGGAAACGGATAATCTATTTGGAGCACTAGATATACCGTTTGGGTCGGGGCGCTGCCCTGAACCCCGCTGGGGTCGTTGCCTCCAGACCCCAACGAGGGGCGGCCCCCCTCGACCCCCGCCCGCTGACCTGGCAGCAGGACCCCAGCAAGGGGCTCTGCCCCTTGACCCCACAAGGGGACGCAACCCCCTTGACCCCTGCATTTATTTTGGCGACATCTAGCTAGCTAGTACGAGTGTGCACTCCGCGCCTCCTAACTCGACTATAACTTAACTTGACTAAGCCCTTGATCTCAAGTAAATCACAATTACATAAAATATAAGTGATGACACTAAAATCACCAATATCTAGCTAGTACTAGGTGCAACTCCGCGCCTCCAACTCGACTATAACTTAACTTGAACAAACCCTGAATCACAAGTAAATCAATCAATTACAAAAAATATGAAGTGATGGGACAGAATCTTTTCAAAACCCCCTACAAAAAAAAAAAAAAATTCCCCCACACCCCCCAAATTCACTTAGTTATTTCCCAACCTAGCTATGCTCTATATCACATAACCATATGCCATAGTCATAATGTCAACGTTTAACGACAATTTGAGCTCAACCACCACGCAATTACTATATATAATGCCATCATTTATTTGTTTAACTTCCAAACACTTGAACAGTAGCAGAGAGACATGGAAGAGCACGGCAGCATGCGTTTTACTTATCTCTAAAAGAATAAAATGTGGAAGGTTTTCTGAAGCTATTTTCCTAATGCAAATTAACACACACACATTATATACACTACAAATGTACCACACACTCGTATTTTACACTAGGAATATACCACACACTCGTCAAAGTTGGGAGTTAAATCCAAGATCATTTGTTGGAGAACACATTACACCACATCGAAATTGATTAGTACAAACCATATATGGTTATTAAACAATCAGGTCATGGTTATTCTAAATTTATTAGTTGTTGCAAACAATAATCATTAGCGCGTTTTCATTAGTGTTTTATGAACATTGTCACCGTATGGAATCTGTCATATATAGAAGTCTTTTTAACTGGCAATCCAATTCCTTTGGACGGGAATGTAAATCTTTAATTAATTAACCTGGAAATTATCTATTAATAATGCTAAATTCTCCTACAATATCTTCATATTTACCTTACTCACACCAAATTATAACATGTGTAATGCACTAATTATCTTCTTTAATTTATTTCATTAATCAATCTACTTGTCATGATCATATAAGTAGGATGATATGCACACATATCAAGTAGAAATATATATCATTTGCCATTAATAATACTAGTCCGGTCCTTGAGCGTTGTAGCGTTGGGTATTTGCGTAACTAAATTCTTCAGCGAGCGAATGTTTTTCGGTTATAAATTTTCCGTAACAATAAATTATCAACGATGTTAAAAAAACTCATGGTGATGAATATATATAAAAAGAAAACTAAGCATTTATATTTGTATTATGTGTAAAATAACATTATGGGCAAATGTCACAAAAAAGGTACTCCACTTATGGTCTATTTCTAATCAAGTGACTCTACTTTTTTTTGCACGAAAAGGTACGCAATTTCTTTTTTAACCGATTTAGGTTTTTTTCACCTCTCGTTAAAAAACTAACGACCATTTCGTTATTTCACTAAATGAATCTTTTATAAAACTTAAGGGGTTTTTATTTTGACATTTGTTCACAAAAACTACATACGTCACTGGCTCATTGCGATACAAAGTCAACTAAATGTGCAGGGATCAATTGTGATGATGATGTATGATCAACGATGATGATGCAAGATATATATTTAGAGTTCTAAAACAGTATGAGCAGAGAATTATGATGCAAGTAAGCTCAGAAATATTAAGATGCAAACTTGTATCGGTTGTTCTTTCAATGACCCTTATTATTGATGATGATGCTAAAGTTCCACTTGCATAATAATTATATGAAATGCTAGAGAAAATAGAATATAGATTGACTAGTAATAAATGGAAGATGCAAATCTCAATTAATACAAACGCTACCAATTTTACCGTTAAAGAGGACGTACAGGTGGCATCTTCTTGTTGTATTCTACGTTTTTTACGTTAAGAGGTATATTTTCACATGAACTAATCCCTAATAAGTTGGGTGTGTTTGGCAGACACATTTTGGGAGTATTTTTGAGCAATTAGCATTTAGCGTTTAACATTATTATTACAATGCTCGTTTGGAAGAAAGCAGTTAGCATTTATAAAATTATAAAAACGTTAATTTCTCAATGCTCTTTGAATTAGCATTTAGCGTTTAGCATTAGCATTACGCCATTTTACACATTAAAATTACAGTTACAACTATTCTACCAGACACTTTTATAAATTAAACTCCTACTGCTATCTGCTACTGCTAACTGCTAATGCTAACTGCTACCGCTAGTTTCAACAAACACACATCTTTCACGATGTTGACAATTAAAACTGATAATTCTGTATTAAATAGCCTCTTAATAGATGTAAAAAAACCCCTCAAATTTCATAAAGGATTCATTTAGGGAAATAACGAATTGATCGTTAGTTTTTTAACGAGAAGTGACAAAAAAACCTAAATCAAATACCAATAAATCAAAAAAAAAAAGTTTGAGTTAAAGTTTTGTTCGTAAAAAAGCTAGAATTGACCTTTATTCAGTACAACTTGATTGGATATAAAATCTATAAGTCTGCGATTTGGGTACCCGTTTATGCATATTTGCGTTTATGGTATTATCGATTATAACGGGGGCTTTCCTTTAATGTAGACATCAGTTTTATGTATATTATTGGTCGGTTTGTATCAATTTTTTACTCCCTGTTCTCAATGCAACGTTGTTTGTTATAGCAATTATATAATGTTGACTATATTATGCTACAACAGATTCTTTATATCAAATGTTTCCAAAATGTTGTATACATGCTTTCTGATGCAGGAGCATTGAGATCTCAATGTCAACTTGGCTGTATATATTTCGAGTTTTATAAGTTATTTGGTTTTCTTTTTTTCATGTTACTAGTTTAATCCCGTGCATGCGACGGGGCTTTGTTCATATGTTTTTTTAAATATATTATAATATTTAGGGAAATAACGAATTGATCGTTAGTTTTTTAACGAGAAGTGACAAAAAAACCTAAATCAAAAAAAAAAAAAGTTGAGTACCTTTTTGTGTAAAAAAAGCAGAGTACCTTGATTGGAAATAAAATCTAAGTTGGGTACCTTTTTATGCAATACGTATTTAATTATCGATACGGTGCTTTTTAATTAGACAATCCTTGTTTATGTATATTATGTCGGTTGACCCAATTTTTCTCCTTTTCTCATGCAACGTTGTTAAGCATATATATGTTGAATATATATGCAACAGATTCTTAAATCAAATTTCTAAAATGTGTAACATTATTTCTGATGCAGGGGCATTGGATCCCATTGTCAACTTGGCTGAATATCTCGAGTTTTAATCAAGTTATTTGGTTTTCTTTTTTTATGTTATTTTCTTGTGTGATAATAAACTTTGATTAATAAACTATATTCTTAATCAATTATGTGTTTAAAAATAGAAAAGTAATATTCAATCTTTTTAGGTTGATTCTACTTTTCCTATAAATATAGGCTCTTTTTCTTTGTATTGGGATATGTTTTGGAGTTTTGATAATAATAAAAGCTTTTGCTTTGATCAAGAGAATTTCTTGAATTGAGAATTTCGGATTAGTTCTTGTGTTGTGTTGTTTGTTCTTATCAATCTGCATTATTTGGTATCAAGAGCCTTTAGGTAATCATGGCTTCTTCCACCAAATAATGTTAATTTAGAATGTTTAATTCTTTTTAATTAAACCTATATTCAAAATAAAATACAAAATTAGAAGACATCTACCTAAGAAGGAAATATTCCTTTTTTGTAATGTCAAAGTTCTCACTTTTCGTTTTCCTTTAACTAGGTAAAAGATTTTTCTGTGTGAATAATAAACTTTATATTAGGAAACTATATTCTAATCATTATTGTGTTTAGAAATAGAAAGTAATATTCAATCTTTTTTAGGTTGATCTACTTTCCTAATAAATAATAGGAGTCATTTCTTCTTTATTGGGATATTTTTGGAGTTTTGATAATAATAAAAGCTTTTGCTTTGATCAAGAGAATTTCTTTAATTGAGAATTTGCGAAATAGTTCTTGTGTGGTGTGGTTTCTGTTCTTATCATGTGGTTTGTTTTTATCGATCCGCATCATTTGGTATCAAGAGCCTTTAGGTAATCATGGCCACACATGGTAGAAAGAAAGCTATTGCGGAACCGGCACCTCCTGCTCACGATCCTCGTGATGTAGAGACGATTGAAAGGCTGCAACAGCGGATCCAAGAACTCGAGTTCCAGTAGTTACAGCAGGACTCGCCGACAGAAGAGACGGAAACTGACTCTAACGTCTGGGACGATGGGTTAGAGGACGTCAATCCTTTTGGCGGAGGAAACCCTTTGTTGACAAAGGAAACCGAATCAGAACCTATTATCTGGGATATAGGGGATAAGGAAGAGGAGTATCTATTTGTTAACGAATATCCAAGTTTTAAAGAAGAACCTATCATGTTTTTGGAAGATGAATCATGTCTTGTTTATGACACCGATAATAAAGAAGCAGAATCGATGGCGGTTTATGATACCGATATTGAAGATGTTAATGAGGAAGAAGGAAAGATGAAACTATCACCTACTGTTATGACTTATAATTTGTTATATGGTCATTGTAAGCATGATTATGTTGATAATGCTTATAGGTTGATTGGCTTAATGAAAGAAAAACCGCACTTAATTTATGGACATGTAAAAGATGGAAGTTTGATAAAGCACTTGATATTGTTAAAAGATGGAAACGAAAGAACTAAAACAGAATTTTTTCCGAACTTACAATGAGTTGGATCAGTGGGTTCCGGGTGAAAGGCGATAAAACGTACATAAAGGCTGGCTTTATTGATAAGAATGATGAATATGAAACTATCACCATACTAGTTATGACTTAATTGTTAATTAAAGTCAGTGTAAGCAAGATTATGTGATAATGCTTAAAGGTTAATGGTTTAAATGAAAGAAAACGTGTGATAGCACCTGATAATGGACCTAGAGTTCAATTATCGAGGCTATATGTAAACAAGGGAGTGTAGAAGAAGCTCACACATTACTAGATAGTCTAAAAGAGAAGGGTATCAAAGTAAATGAAGTTATCTATACGACTCTTATAGATGGATATTTCCAAAAAGGTAAAGCCGACAGTGGGACGAATTTGTTTCTCGAAATGCTTATTACTGGTTGCTTGCCGAATTCTTGGACGTATACTGTGATGATTAATGGCTTTTGTAAAGATGATAAGATGCAAGAAGTACTTTATTTAATTGGGAAGCTTCTAACTATGGATGTGAGGGATCTAGTGTTTGCTATGAGGTCTTATTGGCAGTTGGAATTATTTTCTGCGGGTCGAAAGGTACTTGAAACTCTTGAAGTGCTACAAGCAGTCATTAAAATGATCATCTTTTCATCAAAGCATATCTCTTCTTCACATTTTTGAGGTTTCCAAGTTTCTCTTAGATTGCGAGTATCTTAAGCTCACTCATAATAACAGGAATAAGCTGCAATATTTTTTTAGAATCTCAACAAATTACTTTGATCTTGTTTTCCCATTAGAGTGGCGAACATCAGTCTCGGGTGACTTAATTTCTTTAAGGGAGAGTGATCTTTCGCTCAACTTTCTTGATGAGATTGTTCTTCAAAGTGTTGGCATTAAGGGTAATATCACCTATTGTACAATTGGGAGGGTTATGATGACATGCCTTGGTTCCAGAAAGCCTTTAGCCCTTTATGAGCACATCACTAGAAAGCTTCAGTGTAGTCCCTCATGGAAGTCATTTGCTGAGAAAGTTCTCATTGGTGACTCAAAATATGCTTATGTAGCTCAAGCACTACAAATTGCTTTGCAAGATACTTATGTAGCAAACTGGAGGCTTGCTGGCTACATGTCACCTTAAAGTTTTGTGCATCTCTTGGAGCATTTTCTTTTGTTGATATCATACTCTAGAGGAATGTTTATCACTACAAGATCTTGCTTTGTAGGATGGTTTACATTTCTTCACTCAGCTGCTGCTTCAACTATAATTTTACCGTTGACCCTACAGAAAATTCTAGATGATGCCGTGAGCTTTATTGTTAGAATATGTCGACAATTTCTCTACGAGAAAGCTGTTACTGCGTCATGGATTCAACAAGCAAAAATTAAGCTCTCATATTACCATCCATTATTAGTACTAAAGCTAGTTATGATACTGTCTTTGGTTTGTCTGCAAGTAGCACAATGTTCTCAAGTACTACTTGAATTTTTGGTTGGTTAGAATAACATTGCTTATTTGCTCCCAAAGCAGTTTGTACATGATATTCTAAAGAGAAGGAAGGGTCGTTCTTTGAATTTAAATCCAGAAGTGGTTGCAGAAGCGTTTAAAAGCATAGATGATCCTCTCTTGATCGCGTCCTTTGGATATTTGAGTCATAAAAAAATTCACGCTCCTTGTGCTATATTTGCGAACCTTCAAAAATCAAAAGAGGAAATAATGAGCTTATTGTTTCCACGTAAAAATACACATAATGGTCAGACTACGTCAACCGATGTTGGTGTTGAGACAATTTGTGATTCATAATCTATAAAAACATTACTAGATGATAATCCGAGTGTGAATCCCGTGGATGTATGCAAGCTGGAACCACGAATGAATTGGAAATTTCTCGATGACATATCCGATCTTATTAGTAGGAAAAAGGGAGAGTTGCTGAGCTTATTTTCTGTTGAATCTACGATAAAGAAAAATTTGGATCAAAATATACACGCACTAGCTACTACTCTTGAGGATGGAAAATCTTGTGTTGGAGAAGATACAACACGTGTACAAATTGCATTATCTGATATGCGTTCGGTTTCAAACCTGTTTGCGGCAAGTTGACAAAAAGCGGAGATTCCAGATATCATGGAGAGGATGGAAATGGTTTTCGATTGGCTGCAAAGTAATAGGCCAAAGATAGATGATTTCTTGAAGCGTTATGCCATGAGTCAGGAGTTGAAGGCTGTGAAAACGGTAGTGCTAGAGAGCACAACCACCACTCAAGTTGAAGGAACATATGACAAGAAGAATCAAGATGAGGAAACAGGAGACACATCTTAGGTGGAACTGATGTCAGAGAAACAAACCAGTGGTGGTAACACTCAGGAAGCGAAAGACAAGAAGAAAGGCAAAGGTAACAACAACAAAGGTAACAACAACAAAGGTAACAACAACAAAGGAAAGAAGATTAATGACAATACATACAAGATTGAATTATTAGGACATTACAACGTGTCTGCTACTTTCGATGTGTTTGATTTATCACCATATTCTGGAGAGAGTGAAGATGAAGAAAACTCGAGGACGAGTTTTTCTCAAGCAGGGGAGGATGATGCAGGGGCATTGGATCCAAATGTCAACTTGGCTGAATATCTCAAATCAAGTTATTTGGTTTCCTTTTTTATGTTATTTTCTTGTGTGATAATAAACTTTGATTAGGAAACTATATTCTTAATCAATTATGTGTTTAGAAATAAGAAAATAATATTCAATCTTTTTACGTTGATTCTACTTTTCCTATAAATATAGGGTCTTTTTCTTTGTATTGGGATATGTTTTGGAGTTTTGATAATAATAAAAGCTTTTGCTTTGATCAAAAGAATTTCTCGAATTGAGAATTTCGGATTAGTTCTTGTGTTGTGTGGTTTGTTCTTATCAATCTGCATTAGTTTCATTAAGAAAACAAGTTTCAACTCCGTAATTTCAAACTTATGCATTACATAATTTTTATGTTCTTTGACAAAAATATTAATCTAAATGTAGTTCTCAAATTCAAGGCTATTTTGTGAAACGAAGGATAAAAATGTTTAAACATAATAACACAAAGATAAACTTTTCGATCGTATTATTTTTATTAGAATGAATCAAAATATTATTAAGTATTTGACGGATAAACACTTAATTAAATGACAATCGGTTTTAACTCTCTCATCAAGCAAACTCAAACAAAAATGTGAACTCTTAGGAGATTTGGGACAAAGACATGATCAAACAAGAGTAAATGCTCTTCTCAAATGATACAAATGTGTAGAAGAGATAACATAACTCCGACCAACATTCTCTTTATATATGAGACAAATGAGCATCACTACTACACAAATGCTTTTACTTACAAATTTTTTTCCACAGAAAAAATACAGTGTGAAATTTCACACAGAATACCCACAAGTTACACACCAAATTGTTGACTAAATTTCGGTGGGAAATATGTCGTAAATTTCCCACGGATATTCTACTATTTACACACTAATTTGTTGATCAAGTTTTCGTGTGAAATCCGTCGCAAATTTCCTATAGATTTACGACAATATTCACACTATTCTTGTTGATTAGACATCCATGGGAAAATTGTGGTAAATTTCACACATATTAGCCACGGCCAAAATTATGTGGCAAATATTATCTACATTAATCACAGATTTCACACGGTATTATTTGATAAAATAACTATTTTTATCGTGTGTGGGAAATCCATGGGTAACCAGCTATGTATTACCCATAAATTTCCCACAAATGTTGCTTTTGTGTTAACCATGGGAAATATATGGGTAAATACCCACGAATTTCCTACAAAACTAATGCCTTTATGTTTTCGTGGAACAAACTATGTATACGTGTGAATATTTACACGTGTATGTTCCTCATGTGCGTTTATGATATTAATTGTATCTATATGTTTTGTATGTAGGTATACGGACGTGTATATGCGTGAACGTGTAACTATATCAAAATATTAAAAGAAAATGATTATGATTATGTATGTGGGAAAGTCGTGGGTAATTTCCCACAAATTACCTACCAATATGATATATCCATGGGAAATACATGTGTAAATACCCATGGATTTCCTACAAAAATGAACGTTTTTTACGTTTTTGTATACTTACACATTCTGACATGACTTAGTATGTCTTCATATGTGTTTTTAGTTTCATATTATATGTTTTTGTTCATTAATTTAACTATTTATGTGAGTGTGGCAAGTGTATGTGGAGGTTTAGGTATAACATTTATGTGGAACAAACCATTGTATATGTGTGGATATGTACACGTGTATGTTCCGCATGTCCGTTTATGACATTCATTGTATCTATAGATGTTTTGTATGTAGGTATACGGACGTGTATATGCGTGAATGCGTAACTATATCAAAAAAGTAAAAGAAAACGATTATGTATGTGGGATAGTCGTGGGTTATTTCTCATAGCTTACCTACCAATATGATAAATCCGTGGGAAATACGTGTGTAAATACCCACGGATTTCCCACAAAAATGATCTTTTTTACGTTTTTGTATACTTACACATTCCGACATGACTTAGTATGTCTTCATACGTGTTTTTAGTTTCATATTATATGTTTTTGTTCATTGACGTAACTATTTATGTGAGTGGCGGAAGTGTATGTGTAAGTTTAGGTATAATATTTATGTGGAACAAACCATTGTATATGTACGGATATGTACACGTGTATGTTCCGCATGTCTGTTTATGACATTCATTGTATCTATAGATGTTTTGTACGTAGGTATACAAACGTGTATATGCGTGAACGCGTAACTATATCAAAAAAGTAAAAGAAAATGATTATGTATGTGGGATAGTCGTGGGTAATTTTTCACAGCTTACCTACCAATATGATAAATCCGTGGGAAATACGTGTGTAAATACCCACGGATTTCCCACAAAAATGATCGTTTTTACGTTTTTGTATACTTACACATTCTGACATGACTTAGTATGTCTTCATAGGAATCCTTTGGTATGTCATGTGCTTTCCCTATTTCCTCTTGCCTTAGTGTGGCAAGTGTATGTGGAAGTTTAGGTATAACATTTATGTGGAACAAACCATTGTATATGTGTGGATATGTACACGTGTATGTTCCGCATGTGACATTCATTGTATCTATAGATGTTTTGTATGTAGGTATACGGACGTGTATATGCGTGAATGCGTAACTATATCAAAAAAGTAAAAGAAAGTGATTATGTATGTGGGATAGTCGTGGGTTATTTCTCACAGCTTACCTACCAATATGATAAATCCGTGGGAAATACGTGTGTAAATACCCACGGATTTCACACAAAAATGATCTTTTTTACGTTTTTGTATACTTATACATTCCGACAGACTTCGTATGGTCTTTCATACTGATTTTTAGTTTCATTATTAATATGTTATTTGTTCATTGACGTAATTTTATGTGAGTGGGGAAGGTGTAATGCCGTAAGTTTAGGTATAACATTTATGTGGAACAAACCATTGTATATGTACGGATATGTACACGTGTATGTTCCGCATGTCTGTTTATGACATTTATTGTATCTATAGATGTTTTGTACGTAGGTATACAAACGTGTATATGCGTGAACGCGTAACTATATCAAAAAAGTAAAAGAAAACGATTATGTATGTGGGATAGTCGTGGGTAGTTTCTCACAGCTTACCTACCAATATGATAAATCTGTGGGATATACGTGTGTAAATACCCACGGATTTCCCACAAAAATGATCGTTTTTACGTTTTTGTATACTTACACATTCCGACATGACTTAGTATGTCTTCATATGTGTTTTTAGTTTCATATTATATATTTTTGTTTATTAACTTAACTATTTATGTGAGTGTCGCAAGTGTATGTGTAAGTTTAGGTATAACATGTATGTGGAACAAACCATTATATATGTGTGGATATGTAAACGCGTATGTTTCGCATGTCCGTTTATGACATTCATTGTATATACAGATGTTTTGTATGTAGGTATATGGACGTGTATATGCGTGAACGCGTAACTATATTAAAAAAGTAAAAGAAAACGATTATGTCTGTGGGAAAGTCATGGGTAATTTTCCACAGATTACCTACCAATATGATAAACCCGTAGGAAATACGTGTGTAAATACCCACAGATTTCCCACAAAAATGATCGTTTTTACGTTTTTGTATACTTACACATTCTGACATGACTTAGTATGTCTTCATATTTGTTTTTAGTTTCATATTATATGTTTTTACGTTTTTGTATACTTACACATTCCGACATTCCGACATGAATTAGTATGTCTTCATAGGAATCCTTTGGTATGTCATGTGCTTTCCCTATTTCCTCTTGCCTTGTGGTGATATGCTTGTTTTTTTTGTTTTTGCGGCCTCTGCTTCCATGTATTTCGAATGTTTGGTCTATTCGCTTTTATGCCTTGCCCTTTGCTTTTGCTTAATCGTTCTTGGTAGGTTCCTTAGGTCTCTTGTTATCTTGTTGCGAATATGTTTTGCTTTGTGGCTCTTTGTGGATTTTCTCTCTCTTGCCTTATTGTATGTTTGCCTGCTCGTTTTTATTTACCTGCTCTTTTTATCTTAGGCATGTTGGTTCCTTTTGGTACTATGTGTTGTTGTTTTTTTTGCTTCGTCTTTCTTGCCATGTGTTTTCCTTTTGCCTGTCTTATTTATCTTGCTTGCATGCCTTGTTCTGTTTCTTTATCATGTTTTCGAGAATAAGTTATATATATGTAAAAAAAAGATATAATTTTTTTATATCTT